>OX381709.1:1998867-2132396 GCA_947462335.1 Harmothoe impar | reverse complement strand
GGGGGGTTGGGTCACGTGTGTGCGGTCCTAAGCATGCTCACATTGTGTGGGCAGATAGGGGAGGGGGGATGTTGGTTGCGGAGCATCCGTAAATAGAAGAGAAGAGAAGAGAACAAGAAGAGGGACAGGTCGCTTGTTGTGAATAGACGTCACCAAACAATCGGAACACCTTTAAAATAACGCGCATGCGCAGACCTATAGTATATATTGCTGCCTTAGACGGAAAAGTTCTATCAGAGACTGGCAATAGTAGGCAGTGGTGTATTTCGGGGAATCCGCTGACGTCATTACATTATAGCTCTTATAAAGATGCTTAAGTAGTATATAGGAGCATATTCAGCGCGTAGTAAACGGGTGCATCTAGGTCAGTTGACACTTGCAGAACGGAAGTGACCTCTGTCAACCAATCAGAAGCTTCTAAATGACAGGAAGTGACGTCATCAGAGGTCATGACATACTTTACAAGCTTCTGATTGGCTAGTACAATGTCAACATGACCTACTTCACTTGTACACGTGTTGAAGACCACGTGCTTATAATAAATGTCAACAATGACACGTGTTTAAGACCACGTGGTTGAAATAAATGTCAACAATGACATTGAGTAATGCCGTCACATGCTAAAGACAAACACAAGGCAAGAAATATTATTTTGGTTACTTTATTCACATTTTATACTTTGTACAGTTCTTGCACACAAACAAGTCATGACCATTCCCTGCAATGTTACACATGATGCAGAAAGAACGATTGGTTGTGAAACCTTTCTGGCCTTTCCAAGAAACACCTCGAGTATTCCAAGTACTCACCCAACCAGTCCCCATCTTCACAATTTTAGATAGTTTCACATCAAACAATGACTGAGCTAGAAAGTATTCGCGATTGTTTCTCACACCTGGAGTCAGGGCATTCAAGTAATCAGTTTTGAAACTGACTTCATACGAGAAATGCTGTAACACGGCTGTGAGAGACAAAGCTTTCAACTCTAGAGTAGCTTGCAGACACGTGAAACACACATTGTAAGCGATATCTGAAGGGTTCATCGGAACATTACACCTACAGAATGCGCCTATAATAGGTGATTCACGTAACACTTCGTTGAACTCCATGAAGCTCTTGAAACTCCCTAGAGTGTATCTAGCATAGTGTCTGGGGCAAGTCAGAGAGTTATGCATTTGATACACAGCAATGGTGAAATCTGCAACGAATATAGGCAGATTCAATGTGGATTGCTCTATACACTGAGTGTATGCATCCCAGAAAGCTTCATGGAAATCTCTGTACACATGTATACTGGAAAAACAGCGCTCAACAACATCAGGTAAGGTTCCTCTAAAATAGCTGATATTATTTACAGGTATGAACTCCCAGAAGAAATGACCTCTACAACCACAAGTCAAAGCTGTGTCGAAGTTACGAGGTGACACTGGTTTTACATGAGTTGTAATGCGTGGGGGTGTATGAACATTTTTCTCACTTTCACGTGGTGAGAGAGTTGGTGCTGAAGCATCAAGTCTAGAACTACAACTACCATATATAGAACTGTACATACTGACAGAGTCAAGGATATCGTCTATTTTTGACGTCAACTTGCTGTCAGCCATTGTATATATTTCTTGACACTAATCAGAAAAAAATAAATTTCTCTGATGAATTTGACGGACAAAGAGAGTTTAGTAAAGTAGTCTGAAATCAGTCAGTGGCGTCTTTGTAACAACTCTCTTTTCACGCCTGCTTTTTATTTTTTGGTGTGATACAGTTCACTTTTTTTTGTTATTTTACGAGCTTTTTTTTAGCGATATAGTTCACTAGGAGAGAAATTGAGGTGAAACATTCGGAGAGAAATTGGATAATTTCCTCGAATGTTCAACTATAAATTTCTCTCTCTTTCTCTTTATAGAAGCTGTATTATTTACATTTTTATGAAAATTTTTCATGAAAATTTTTCTCTTTCTTCTTTTTTTTTTACTATATAGTTAGTACTACTTAATTTCCAATTATGGAAATTTTTTCTTTTTCTTCACAGAAAATTTTCCTTTACTCTTTCTTTTTTTACTATATAGTTAGTACTACTTAATTTCCATTTGTGGAAATTTTCTTTTCTTCACAGAAAATTTTCCTTTTTCTCTTTAACTATTTTCTCTTTTCTTTTTTACTGTAGGAAAATACTGTTAGTTTTTTTACTTTTTTTTGAGTGATACAACTCACTTGTCTTTATCACACACAAACACAAACACACACACACACACACACACAAACACACACAGAAAGAGAGAGTCATATATCTAAAGGTTCAGTGCTGACACCATCTTCACATACTATTCTCTTAATGTACTGGTAATTTAGACCTTGCTTGTTCTGAGAGTATGTAGTGACGTGATGGTCTATAACTCTGAAACCTCTGTTTGTCACTACATGAGTCTTTTCTGTTTTCAAAACGTTCTGATAATTTGTCTCAGTAAGATTATTCTGCCTCTGGATAACTCCTTTGCAACTAGTCTTATTCCCTGTCTCACTGACACACATGTAACATTTAGGGTTCAAAGATGTCATAGCGTCTCCTTCCCACTCTATCTTGAACAGACCTGGAGTTCGCTTGTCAAACACCAGGCGGCGATAGCAACACGGTGGTTGTACCCATGGGTAGTTGTGTGTTCTGCATTGAATGTACGTCTCTCTATGTTCGGGATTATCACAAGATTCAGAAGGTAACCACTTGTGGCGCTCTCTGAAGTATTGCTCACGCATATCAGGTTTGACAGCTTCGTCTAAATTCTTTTTAGACAATGCAAAATAAAAACTGTCAGTGTCCATTTCACACATTTCAAAGTCTTTTGAGTCAATGAACTTCAACAAGAAGTCGTAGTAGAACGCTAACATTTTCAGTTTAGCATACTGGTATACCATGAACCCAATCTGAACAGGTAAGTCGTATGTGATACTAGTCGGGAGAGATGACATTTCTACAGTGTTCTCACTGATGTCATGCACTTGTTGTACTGACCAGTGCAGACAATGTCGACTAGCAAAATCTGGACTTACATATTTAGTATTCAAGAAATTCTGCTTGTTACATATAGTCTTACCATATGAACTGTTACCTAACAGTTTATACAAGTCAGACAAGATCTTGCAGTCAACATTCTCATCTCCTTTCCGTCTAGCTGCTGTCACTTCTTGCACAAAAGGTCTGAAAGTTTCTTCAGGTGTGTATTGAACTAACAAGTGCACTTTGCTAACTACTAAACCTTTCTCTAGATACCACTTAAGTAACGGAGTACCTAGTAGAAGACCTGATCCATGGAAACTACCTATCAACTGTCTCTGAGGTTGGCGCAGTTTCCCTACACTTTCTAGATAACTTTTCATATGGTCACCTACATCTTCTTTGCTGACAAGAATGTTCTTGAAAACGGGTGTCATTTCAGCAAAATATGGTTTGAGATGTTCAGGTGTGTGAATATCTACTTGAATCAACCCAAACACTGAACCACTTTTCACACCTTCTATTATCTCAGCTTGACTCATCTTACCAGCTGAAGACGGTCTATTAACACTCCATTCAGGTTTCAGTTTCAAACACTGAGTGTTTTTTCGTAATTTGATCCACTGACATTCATATTGTTCTACTACTGTGTAACCTAAACTTTTCAGATACAGAGTTACAGCAGCTGTTTTAGTAGAACGCTCTTCTATCCATTCCCGACCCTTCGTACTAGTCATCAATGTCTTGTTGATCTGACATGTATGACCATGCCAATAGCAACCGTGGAACTGATATATCAATTTACGATCAGCGACTATCCCATCTACTCTTATACGCTGACTACCTACACTGACTTCACCATAGTTGTATTGATGTAAAATAGGTACTTTGTCTACTATAGCTCTGTAACGGAGCCATTCTACAGCTGAGTAACTGATTTGCTGACTGAGAACAGGCTTGAAATCATCTTCGTGACGTCTCACTACATAGAAACCTGTACAATGAGCTTCACCCATACATTTCAAGTACAAACTATTTGCATCTACTCCTAAAATGTGATCACACTTTTTACTCTCAACTCCATACTTACGCTCTCTTATTCTAGTTATACCACTACGATGGTGTCTGTGGAATATTATAGCAGGTCCACCAACTAAATTCTTTCTCAGTAAGTTGTGGACTTCTTTTTCATGATGTGAAAAGAGAACATAAGGTGTCGCATTCAACTCAGTGTTCTGAAAGAGGAACTTCAAAGTCAAACCTGGAAGTGTCAAACCATCTTTGAACATGTCGACACTCCTTTCTATGAAGAACTTGCTATGTTCATTTATAGCTCTGACAAATGGAGCTACATCTAAATTGTTATAGTACACTAAGTAGTCTTTCATTGTTTTCATTTTTTCTTTCACCCACACTTCTTTACAGCTTCTATACTCAGCTTGAGTTATACCTTTCCCAGTCAGAGAGCTATAGAAACTTCTCCTAGGTGGGAGAGTTGTGTTATCTAATTTTCGGACATTGTCCATCCACTCATAAGGAAAAAAACCTTTCTCTGTGTCTTTCAAAAAAGCTTTCAAATAACTAGCGTAATTATAACCTGGAGCTAGATAGTTCACCATGTCTAAGAAGACTAAGTGCTCAGTGTATACAGCAATGTACTGGTTGCACCTTTTTATAGTCGTCATAGGTTTCTTTTCTCTTTCTGAGAAGAAAGTGTGGAAGCTTCTCTTTATTAGATTTAAGTCATATCGACCTGAGTTAAAACCTACTACAGGTACTCTGTTCATATAAGCTGTCAGAGCTTGTTTAGCTCTGACGACAGGTGATAAATTATACTTACTTTTCTCTAACTTAGCAGCTTTCAAAGCTGCACTCTCTAACCTTTCCTCTTCAGCTTGCAGAGCATCTAGCTGATCTGTCACTACTTTAAAACGCTCTCTGACACATTCACCTATTTCACAAGCTAACATATCTATGTACCCTAATACACGACTGACTAAGTCATCATTTTCCCTGTTACTCTCTCTGACAAAACACACTGGTTCTGTATACCCTGGAAAGTCACTAGCTACACTAGCAGACAGTGGTACATGATCTAACTCAAAAGTTGTGTTACAACTTTTCTCACCGTTCTTTACAAAATAACTTTCAAAGTCGAAAGCAATCTTATATGGGTATATCTTTAAGTGAGCAGGTGTATGTACACCTAGCTCACTCAACTTCTGAAATATAGTTCTACTAGGTTTGTACACACCCCCTTTGTATATAAATCGTACTTTAGTACAGTCTTTTGTTACAGCAGTGTGTCTCTTCAAGTTGTAATTAGAAGAGAATGCTTTGTAACATTTTTCACAACTGTACACGCGCCCATATTTACACATGTCTACTATCAGACTCAAGTGGTTGCGGTACATGTTGAGATTCAAGACTTTCTTGCTACTACAAAGCTTGCTACGCACTACAGTCACTTTATTAGTACTAGACAGCTTGAACACTCGTATGTCTATTTTGAATACTTTCTCTAATCTATCTAAATCACTTAAGAGAATACCTTTGAACTTTTTCTGACAAGTGTCTGGATAAGCTTCTTTGAAAAGCTCTACAGTTCTATCTAATGTTTTATACAAGTGGTGTGACAAGCATCTAAAGAAACACAAGTTGTCTCTGTACACTCTCTTACTGTAAGAGTCTCGGTGGAAGTGTAACATACCTCTTTTCCTGAAACTAGGAGGGACACTCTCTAACTTACCTAAGAACACATTTGTAGGTCTAATATAAGTCAGATTCACATTCACATTACCTACTACTGTCCACTTTGTGTCAGGTCTACTTGTGTCAACTTTCACTTTACTTTTCAATAGATCTATGCAACTTTCAAAGCTCTCAGAGTTCTTAACTAAGAAGTAAGGGTCTTGATGGTCTTCACTGTCATAAAAAACTGAAGAGTTGTTAGCTGAAGCATGAAAATACATGACTCTTTGCTCAGCGTCTTCAGTGCAAGTCAAAATTCGACCAAAAGACACAGCTACTCTATAACTGTATAACTGGTTCTCATGTATAGCTCTGAGAGCTGTCACTATCTCACTCACTCCTTGATCAGATTCAAAAGTAGTTAATCTGACGTTATATATAGCTTGTACACAACCTAACACAACTAAACCTTGACCTATCGATCTGAAATTTGATTTGTAATATTCTAAGAAAAGAGAGTTTTTCTCAATCTCTTCAGGTAAAACTGTTTCACTAGAGAAGACTTCTCTCAAGCAAGTCTCTGAAGTACACAAGTTCTTACTACTGTTATGTATAGTAACTTGTCTAGGAATTCTAGGTGCATTACACCGAATACAACTGATAGTATTCACGTGTCTATGCATTTTAAAAACTCTTCAGATATACACTCTCTCCTTCTTTTTTTTCTTTCCTTTTTTCCACTAAAACATACTGACTAACAAACAAGCAGACAGACAGACAGACAGACAGACAGACAGACAGACAGATAATGCAAAGAATTTACAGCCCTATCAATACAGTGTTGAGGAACCTTACAACTGATGTAATTTAATTGTTGAGCACTCACCTAATCAGTCTCATCGCAAGTGGTAACACCTCTGTAAAAGTTCTTGTCACTCTCCAGCATCGGCCCAACACGTTCCAGTATGTCTTTGATCGTGTTGACAGTCACCGTGTACCCACAGTGTATTGGGCTTGTTGTTGCTCGACCTGCCGGCAGCGCTTTATCCATTTCTTCCACGTACGACGACGTTCCGATGTGGATCTTAGGTTGTCCCCTGTAGAGGTTGACTAACACACCTGTGTGTTTGACAGGGTTGTCTAAGTAGTTCAGATAGTTCTGGACTGCTGGCGCTCCTTTCTTGGCTTCTTCTTTAATCCTGTCATAGTTCTCTATGATAGATTTGCTCTGGTAGAAGAGCCCTCTGAAGTCGTTTGCCCGTAAGTTGACGCGCCTCTCGTAAGGCTTGTTCAAATATTGCCTTATTGAGACGCCACTGATGAAGGGGAGCTTGTATACTTCAAGCAGCGTGCATGTATCCCCAGGTGGGTAGAAGAGTTGGTCAGGAACAATGCTACCTTCGGCTTGTTGAGATGGGAAACCAAACCGACTAGGCCACTTCTCACCAGTCAAAGGGACTATGCGGAAGTTAGCCAGCTTAGACCCAACTTTCTTGGATCCATTCCTCGGCGGAAGCGGTGTCACAACAGCAGTAGCAACCGTAGATTGGGAAGTAACACTTCCCACACCAGCCTTTGCAGCACGTGCAGCAGCTGCAGCTACAGTAGCCACACTCTTGGTGTACTTTCGCTTCTTTTTTTTTTCAACAACTGCTTCTGGCTGAATCTGTGGAGATGGACCTCTTTTAGTAGCAGTCGTCACGCCCTTGGGAGGATTCACTTCACCACTTGTGTCACCTACTACTCTTGAGTAGTACTCATCTGTGACTACTGTAGCTTCCCCGTTGATGACGACGACAGTGTCGGTCAAGCCAGGAGTGATGACGGCCCCGGCACTATCCCTCACTACAATGTCGGCTGGTACAGCTGTAGTGACAGGTGAGGAAGGTGGCGCACAGCGTCCTTCAGCTTCAGCTTTCTGGAACCACTCATCTAGTACTTCATTCAAGTCGTGCCCGATGATTTCACCTTCTTCTACTTCGTCCTCTGTCAAGTCGATGACGATTGGCGTACTGGGTCGAAGTATCTCATCACCAGTCAAGTCGATGATGACTGGAGGAGTAGCGGCAGTGGGAAGAGCTCCATTGCCTCGGCCCACGGGCATGACGTGTGACAGGGTCTGGTAAGTGAGGACATCTTGGGGTGGTTCAGGGTTGCTGAAGCTTGTAGAGCTCAAAGCTGGTGCTGACGTAGATACATCACGGTCCAGTACGCCAGTGGAAGGAGCCAGCATGCAGTCCAGATCGTGATGTAACCCCAAGATAGCTGCACTCTGCTCTTCAGGTGTACTTGGACGATGAATCCACTGTACTTCATTGCTCACTGTAGGAGGTATCTCCACAGAAACGTCCAGAACTAAGTTCTTGCTCTTAGCTACTTTAGAACTCTTCTTAGAGCTCTTGTTGCCAGCAGACCGCATCCTAAACTAAAACAGTTAGTTTTGTAGAAGTTGAAAAGTAGAGGCAGCGTGTAGAGTGGCAAGTGTAGAGTAGAGTAGTCGTCACAGTTGAGCAGCTCAGGAGCGGTTTGATTTCAACTGAGCAAATCAAGGGGTATATATACTAATTTTACTGAGAACGATTGTCAAACGTTGTCACACGTTTGTTGAACGACAATAGACGAACATTTGACGTCTGACATTTTTTTCATATTTCATCTCTAATTGTTATTGTACGACAATTATACGCACATGTCACTATAGTAAAGCACTAGGCTGAGTTTAGATACAATGTATCTTTATCAACCACACTACATAAATAAGCACGGGATAACCCATAACAGACTGGTGCTTCTGCGGAGAGCAAAACAAAAAAAAGTTGAAAAACAACAGTTGGAAATGTGAACTCTATTCAGATAGCACAGTGGCTGTCAGCTGGATGGGGCGTTGCAACATAAAAGGAACGTTCATGAATGCTGTATCTTATACTACACTTTTCAAGATGAAAAAATATAAATACAGTCTAAATTTTTTTTAAACTTATTATATGATTGACAAGTTTGAAGGTGAAGTTTACATTTTCTTCTTGACGTTTATTTGAAAGATTTTCGTTCAAGTGAGTTAATTTGTGAACACTACTTTTCTAGAGAGGGTGGGGGAAACGATTAGTGTACGTTGAAAACAACCGGCTGTGATCAGATTCAAACTGAGCAGCTCTGAGACAACATGTCCAGTGCAGCTTGTACACCTCTACCGATTTCACTCAGCACTAAACACAGGCGGTCAGTTTGGGAGTTCATTTCAGACGTCAAGAGTGGAGTAGAGACTGGTGAGGAAAAGCAGTTGTTCAGATATTGTCCTGAAGAGTACATCAGAGATAGTTACATACCTCCAAATTTAGATTTTTCAAATTGTTTTCTGCATAACAACACGACTCCCATAAATGCTAGTAGTCCTTCTCTCAAGAAGTTCATAACTAGTTCTACTGGGAAAGCTACTCAATCTGAAGTAGTGAGTAACGTGTTACTGCTAGTTTCTAAGTTACAACACAGTGTAACTTCTCATAGTGTAGTAGCTTCAGCTATCAACTTTCAAAAATGTAGGACGAAACCCTACTTCAAAATTAATCAGCTCGAATCACACCAGCTGGGAAATTCCGTGTTCATCTCTACGAGTATGGTACATGGCTTAATCAAGCACACAGTATCAGCTCCTGACAAAATAACACGTGCTAAATACTCTTCAGATCGGTTTTTGTATGAAAGAGCATACAAGACTGAGATTGGACACAATGCAAACGGGTGTTGTCACGTTGTAAGAGTAGTTGTACAACGTTGTCAAAACCCTACTCTACTGTGCCAAGGAGTCTTGTATGAACTGGTGACAGCCTTTCCAACTCAATCCTTCTCCCCTAACTGATGAAAAAAAACTCTTGACCAATAGTCTATTAGATGCTTCACAAAAAAATAAAAAAAGTGAAAAAAAGGTATAGGTGTACTAACAAACTAACTCTGGTCTCTCATATATTGAGAGACCCCCCTTCAAACTGTCACTCTACTTCTTAAAAATTTTACATGCACACTGTGTTTTAAACGGTTAGTTGTCAAGTCATAAATCACTCAGAGTATATAGGGTCGTGTAAGTGCACTCACTCATTCAAACGACCTTTCAACGTCATCATGAAGACAGCTCACGACCTCTACACGCTAGTTAAAGCTAGATACCCTGAAGACGAGTTAGTATTACAGTATGTGTGTGAAAGAAAAGAGTCTGTCACATGCACTGTAAAAACTTTACAGTACATTTTCAATCATTTCAAACAGACTTTAGAGCATAGGAAATGGTTGTATTACACTTGGGTTCTGCTAAGTGATAGCTTCAATGAGAGTGAAGCTAAATGTATAGACAAGTTGATAATGAAGCACGACTTGTCTAAGTTTTCAGCTGTAGAAGCTGTTGGATACGGGTGGAAGTTTGGCCGCCTTAAGAGTTCAAAACCTCTCAAGAACTCTGACCACCTTGCAATGTGGGAATCAGCGCTGAAACATCACTACGCAAACAACCCTCATCATCCTCAGTACCACTCTAATCAAGACATGCCGACACATTACTTGTTAGAGAGTATCATAGACATGCTAGGTTGTCGGCTTCAAAGGAACTTAGCAGGTCGTTCAGATTTGAAAGTAGAAGACATTTTCAAAATCCCAGATACGTATCTAGAACGTTACACTGAAGCAGACAGACACAGAGTTAAAACTTATTTAAGTCAGTGGGAGCGTGATATTACAACGTCCCCTCATCGTAGTGGTTTAGCGCTCAGAATGTTATTGTAAACACTCTGATAAAAAAGTGAAACGTTAGTGCATCGTATAGAGTTGGGTGGGGTGGGGGGTGTGTATAGTATTAGCATAGGGTGTATGGGGTGGGGGCACCCCTCTAGTGTGAAATGGATAGGGGGGCGAGGAGTTCGAACTCAGAACGTTTTGCATACTCTTTACACGATTTCCCTACGTATTCTAGTCTAAAGAGCTATATAAAAGCTCTCCCTAACCTACAACACCCCATACAACGCTCTACCTACCTACCTGCCTGTCTACTCCTTCACACACTCACTCATCATGGCAGATTTCAATTTAGTAGTACCTGTATCATCATTCTTCAAAGGAGAGCCGTTAGGATACTTACCAGACGCTATGCTACTGAAAATAAGTAGTAAGTTGCCGACATCAGATTACATACGGTTAGGTTCATACCTCAAAGTGAACTTGAAGGACATGGGATATCTCAGTTGTGAGAGAAGTGTCATAACTCAAGCTAGAGAAATGTTCACTACTTGGTACCAGAAAAGTTGTACTACTAGGTGGAAGGAACTAGCAGACGCCTTGGAAGAATCTTACCGTATGGACCTCATCCAATTCTCACGTGAGTACATGGACAAGCATGACATGTGGGATGGCTTAGAGAGTGGAGACATGGAGTGGAAAGTGCAGAAATATTTCTCTCTTTTAGCTGAGCTCTGCCCTAGAGACTGGAAGACCATAGGGATCTACTTAGGGTTGACTTCTCATGAACTAGCTTTCATCTCTCAACCTGTGCCTTCTGACAGAACTGTCAAGAACCCTGTCTATGAAGTGCTGAGAGCTTGGAAGTACAACGAGACGTCTGAGCCTATGGCTCTGATGAAAGTGTTGCAAGACGACATGGGTCGCAGCGACGTCGCAATGTATGTTCAAGGGTTGTATGCAGCTGTACCCAAAGACATAAAAGTGAGCTGTGTCACTCCAGTGTTGACCACTCTCGTCTGATCACTGCACTAAGATGGACGTCTCTAGCACTGTGGAATCTGTTGAATTCGATCCTAGACTACAGTCACCTTTCACTATGCTAATAGCTGGACCTACATCGTGTGGTAAGAGTCGTCTAGTATTCGAAGTGATAAATAACGTGAAGACTCTCGTCACACCTGAAGTACACGATATAACTTACTGCTACAGCCAGTGGCAAGCAGAGTTTGAAAAGTTGAAAAGTGCAGGTGTGAAATTCAACGAAGGTCTTCTTACAAGAGATGAACTTTTCAACTCTAGTCGAGATACTAGTAAACACTCGATGCTCATCATAGACGACTTGTTAGACCCAGAATATGCACCTATAGCTAAAGACCTCTTCATCAAAGGTTCTCATCATATGAACATGAATGTAATATTCATTACTCAGAACTTATTCTTTGCTAACAAAGACTTCAGGACTCTCAGTTTGAACAGTCATTATCTAGTTATTTTTAAAAACCCTCGAGATATGAGTCAGATAAGTTATATATCTAGACAAGCTTTCCCAGCGCAACCATCTTTCTTGACTCAGGTATATAACAAAGAGACTACAGCTAAACACTCATACATAGTGTTGGACTGTAAGCAGAGCACACCTGACAACTTGAGAGTGAGGAACAGTATAACAACACCTTGGAACAGCGTAGTATTCATTCCTACTGGGAAAAAGCAGAAGAAATGAAGGGGAGTACTAAGAGTAAGCGTGCTGAGAGTCTTAAGCGCCGTCAGAGAAGTGCTTACTACCAAAAGTTAGTTTCTTTACGTCGTCATTACTCTCTGTTGAAACATATAGCTAAATGTAGTACTACAGACTGTCAACATTTAGTGAGAGGTCTCAGTGAAGAAGTGATCAGACTAATGAGTGTCATATGTGTCAATGTAATGAACAAAACCTTGACACCGAACTCAATTCACGCAGTCAAGAAGTTATCGCCGTACAAGAAACAGCTGAGAGCTATAACAAAACCTAAGATTACTGTCATAGCTAAGAGACGAATACTACAGCAGAAAGGTGGCTTCATAGGTGCACTACTGGGTGTAGCACTACCACTTATTACTAGTCTCATAGGATCAGCTGTCAAACGGTAGTCATGTCTTACACACGTATGGCTTTAGTGAGACCTGATTTAGTGGGTAGAAGCGACACCCCCATTTCTTCTACTACTAACACTGACCCGCTACCTAGTGCAACACTCGCGTCTTCTGCTCCAGCTGTGCTACCAGACCCTCAAACTCAGTTCTATGAGAGTCAACTAGTCAGAGAAAAACTATCCCCACACAGTAGTCTAGTGGAGATATTGAGTCACTTACAGAAAGAAGCAACTAGAGTATTGAATGACTCTCAGTTGAACACTAGTGAGAGACTCAGTAGATACAACCAGCTCATGACTAAATCTTCTATACTATACAAAAAAGCTAAAATTGTGAGTCGAGCTGCTTCTTCTATGAACCCTAGAAATATTACTCAACAACGTCACAAAAGAGGTAGGAGAGGGGAAGAAGCAGACGATGAAGCTACTTCAGGCGATGATGACGATATGTTTTCTACTACTAGTCATCAAACTCCAACTCCAAGTTTACCTGGTGCTAGTGGAGACGATGAATATGAGTCTCAAGAAGAAGAAGAAAGAGAAGAAGAAGACACAGGACCTATAGGTAGACAAGGTGTCATGGTGATGGATGCTTTAATTCAAAGGCGTGTACCTACTACTTATCAGAAGACTGCTATGAATCTGTATAGACACTTAGCAGACTCTGACAAAGGTAGAGGTACTATCAACTGGACTCCTAGTGGTGAACTAGTAGTGCACGGGCGGCGTATACAAGGGAGTAACATCATTGATCTACTAGGTGATGCAGCTCGGAAAAATAGTCTAACTAAGAAGCAACCTCCCATAGGACAAAAGTACTTCATCGCAGCTGTTAAAAGGTTGAACCCAGACCTCAAGTTCGTCAGAAACAAAGAATCTTTCAAGAGTGTTAGTTCTATGACTGGCTCCCCCTTCAGAAGACGTTCATATAGTGTAACACCAAAGCGTAAACGTAAAGCTAATACTGCACAGAGTGGTACTGGTATAACATCTCGTCAACTAGCAAAGTTATGGCGGACAAAGCTTTGAAGAAAGCTGTAGTAGATCGCTATACTTCAGTCAGAGAACCTGGAAGTTTCACTAGCGTGAGTAAATTGCGACACCATCACTTTAAGAAGACTGACTTAAAAAACATTGCTGAAGCTTTAGAAGATGTGGATGCTTACACTAGACACAAACCTTACAAGAGACGGTTCACAAGACACAAGACTCAGACTTGGGGTATAGATAGACAATGGCAGTTAGATCTTATTGACATGAGAGAGTCTTCACGTGAGAACAAAGGGTACCAGTATATTTTAGCTGGTATAGATGTCTTCTCAAGATATGGCTTTGCTCAACCTGTCAAGAGTAAGAAAGCTGTAGATGTATTAGAAGCTTACAAGAAAATGACTGAGAGTAGACAACCTGTTAAAATCCAGACTGACAAAGGAAAAGAATTTTTGAACCAAACTTTCAGAAGTCATCTAGAAGAAAGGGGTGTAAAATTGTTCACTGGAGAGAACGATGACGTGAAATGTGCTATAGCTGAACGATTTAACGCCACACTGCAAGGTAAGCTGTGGCGTTGCTTTGCTTACTTCAACAACTACAAGTGGACAGGCATACTTCAAGATCTAGTCCACTCTTACAATAGTACTGTGCATAAGACACTAGGTGCAGCTCCAGTCGACATCACAGACAAGAACTCTGATGCTCTGTTCTACAGGCTATATGAACAACCACCAGACAAGAGGACTGTGCCCAAGTTACTTTTGAAGAAAGGTTCTAAAGTGCGCATGCTTGCTAAGAAGCGCGCTTTCAACAGAGGTTACGAACCTAACTGGACTGAAGAAGTATACACTATAGATTCTGTCAAACCTAAAGGATACCAACTGAAAGATGAACTAGGAGAAGAGATAAAAGGAACTTTCTACCAGCCTGAAGTTCAAAAGGTCCATGTCCGTCAAGGGAAGAGGTACGACATAGAGGAAGTAGTGAAGTACAGAGGCTCAGGTCGTAAGCGTCAAGCATACGTCAAGTGGAAAGGTTACGGGGATAAGTTCAACACGTGGGAACCTGCTAAGAACGTGAAAAAATGGCGTTCACAATGACACTACCTAGCAACTCGTCTATGAAAGTTTTCCCAGACAACACTCTGACAACTTACAACACATTGTTACCTGAGTATGTATCTTCTAGTACTCCAATGGAGTGTGCTCTGCAAGAAATAACGTGTCCTACTAGTTGGTACAACGTAGAATGTGAGACATTGTTGTTCATAGAAGGTGAAACAGACTCAACTATACCCAAGAGCGTCATGAGTGCTAAAAGACTACAAGAAGCACTACATAAGCGAAGCTCAGACTTTTTTCCTTACACAGCGAACGATCCTGTGTTGAATAGGAAAAGTTCAAGTATACACGACAGCGTAGCTAAGAAGTGTCTACAGCGAGGTGTAGAGATCAAACGCTCTAAACAAGTACCAGTACGACAACCTACAGCGAGACTTAGTGTAGAATCAGACCCAAGCTCTGGAGAAGTAGCGCGACCTGCGCCGCCACCTAGTGTCGAATCGGACAGCGAAACCGAAACTGAACCAGACCCTTTAGCAGAAGTGCCGCCATCTGGTGCAGACAGTATCACTTACAGAATAGTACGCGGTTTGAATCCTGAGAACCGTGCGAGTGCAGCAGTCTCAGCTGTGAGAGATTCACTCAACTTAAATTACACAGAAAAAGCAGCATTCATAAACGGGCTTACTACTAGAGAGTCAGAAGTTTTGACTGAGGAAGAACTCAGAGTAGTGAAAATAGAATTAAAGTTGAAGTATTTAGATAAACTAGTCAACACTTTTCAATTCCCAGCAGTCCGGACATATACAGCTTTCTCTCTGCAAGGTGTATATCTACAAGACAACAGTGACTTCATAAATTATCTGAACAAGTGTATTAACAGGAAACACCCTAGTATCATCAAGAAACTGAGGACACACCACAAGAACAATAAATCTAACGTGTTCACATACAACAGGTATACAATGAAGTGTATTGTAGCTCTACCCCCTGATGTTGTGATACAACTACCAGTTAACTTAGGTGTGCAGTTAGGATTCGGAGGTGGAGTCTTCTTGATGAATAAAACTGAAGGTCAAGCTGTAGTAGACTTGAAGTTCAGAGCTCAGACTGTGTATGTATACTCTGATATAGTGAAACATAACATTGTTGGAGACAAGAGAGCACCTCTCTTGAGAGTTGTAAACATTAATCCACTGCTAGGTGACACACAGACTGTCACTTTCCAACCTTTGATGTACCAACCTGTGAGTAAGAGCAGCTTCAGACAGATCGCGATCTACTTAAGAGACAGCACAGGTCGTCCTATACCATTTGAACGTGGAGCAGTGACTGTAGTACTAGCTTTTAAGCCTATAAGCAACCACATATAGTAACAGTATGCTTCAGCGCTTTGGCCCACCGCCATACTTAGCCCCTAGAGGGGAGTATGGTGCTTACTATGCTAAATCTCAGTTTGGTCACGGTGTTCTACCAGCTTTCGGTGGAGTAGCTAGGCAACGTGGTCATGGTATTGGATCTATCATATCAGGATTACTGCGAGGAGCTGTCCCCCTTTTGAGCACTATTGGTCGTAAAGTTGCTAAGACAGCTGGCACAGCACTACTCTCTACAGGTGCAGGAGTACTTTCAGATGTCATGGCTGGAAAACCACTCAAGAAGAGTGTAAACAAACATGTCAGAGGTCAAAGCCAAGCTCTATTGAAGAGAGCTCATTCTTCAGCTCAGAACTACATAAACAGAGTGTCTCAACCGACTCCAGCCAAACGCCGTGCGACAGTCCGACGTGCAGGACGTACTAAGCAGCAGACAGGCAAAGGGCGCAAGAAGAAGAAGCAGAGTCGTGCTAGCAATAAAGCACTACTGTTCTAATCATGAGTCTGTTACATCCTCATGGCCAGACATGTGCTGTAGGAGAGTTAGATCTCCATGCAGTAGGAGTGACTCAAAAAGACATTCTGAAAAGTCAGACAGTCACTAAGACAACTAACAATGCTTTGACTGACCACACTGACTCTTTCGACTTTACTTTTGAGCCAACTACTCTGTACACAGATTTGAGTGAAGCAGAGTTGTACTTGGAAATAGAAGTTGTAGATGCTGCTGGGACACGTCTAGCAGTAGGTGACGAAGCTGCACCTGTGAACAACATAGGCCACTCCCTCTTCTCTTCTGTTCAACTGTTGATCAACGGAGAGAAAGTGACAGGGAACAATGAAGACTATGCACTGAAATCGACATTGTTAGACTTAGTAGGAACTGAAGTGAACGACAAGACTACTCGGTTGAAGGGTCTACAGAAGTGGATGATGGACACAGCTGGCCACATGGAAGGACGAGTTGCTGCTAACACAGGTTTCGTTGCTCGCCGGAAAGAGTTCAGTGCAAGACGGACTCACGGAGTCATCATCAGACCCCACATCGACCTCCTCAAGCAGTGCAAGCTCTTCCCTTCACATTGTGAGTTCAAGTTCATATATGAACGTAGCTCTCCAGCTTTCTACATGATGCAAGCTGCAGACTTAGACTTCAAAGTGAAGATCACTAAAGCTGAGATGAGCGTGCGCCAAGTGACTGTGAGAGACGAAGTAGCTGAAGTCCACAATAAAACAGTGATGAACCCTCAGTTCGGGCCATTCAACTACACTCTGACGAGGTGTCGAGTCACTAAACACACTCTAGACGGAGGGTCACAAGAGTACAGTTGGACTCAACCCGACACAAGCCAGATCCCGACCCGTGTCCTACTAGCTTTAGTCAAAGAGACTGCAGCGTCAGGCACTAAAAGCGAGAACCCGTTCAACTTCCAGAACTACTCAGTGAGAGAAGTAGGTCTGAAGTATGATGACCATAAATATGAAGTGAAGACTGACTTTGCTGCAGGGAACTGTGTGAAAGCTTACAGGAACTTGTTCAGAGAGACAGGTCTACTAGCTGTAGGTCAAGATTGTGGTCTCAGTTTAGAACAGTTCCAATCAGGGTACACAGTCTTCGCTTTCGACCTGACTCCAGACAGGACTCCTGAATGCCCACGCATCAACTTAGTGAAGCAAGGGAAGTTGACTGTGTCTCTGAGGTTCAACGCCCCTACAAATCACGCCATCTCAGCTGTCATCTGTGCTTTCTACGACAACAACATCCAACTCACAGCTGACAGACTACCAGTCACAGACTACCACATGGCCTGAGAAGATGAAGACTTCACAACTGAACACTGTTCTTAGCCAACACCCTCACACTCGACGATACTTCCTAGGTACTTTCCCTAGTGATGAGTGCCCTGCTGAAGCAACACCTCTGACTTGCTTTGTCAGTAACACACACCCCCACACACAACCTGGACAACATTGGATAGCTTTCTATGTTCAGAGTGATGGAGTAGTGTACTATTTCGATCCTTATGGTTTACCCCCTATGAGTGTATATCACAGAGCGTTCTTGAAGAAATCGTCAGACAAGCGTGGGACGTTCAACAAGCAACAACTACAAAGTTTATACACTAAGACTTGTGGAGCTCATTGCATCAACTTCTTGATAGAAACATGTCGAACCCAAGACCCTCAACACACTCTACACAACCTTCTCCAACTGCCAACCAACCTGACCGATCGAATGGTCCAGCCATACATGAGTCTATACTAAAGTCTCTAGAGCAAGAAGCTGCAAGTACTAAACACAACTTACTTGCAGACAGCACTCAGAGAGAATTAGACGTGATCGACGGGTTGAAGAGTAACGCTGATGTCATGGATAAAATAATTGATATGATCAGTCAGCTCATGTACAGAGTGAGGCAACTAGAAGAAGTTCAAGACAAGGCAGAAATGGAGAAAACTAAAACTGGAGGAGGGTGTGGGTTGAACTGTGCCAATAACTCATTCACTTTGTAACTGCTTTGCTTTTTGCTTTGTGTGAAATAAAAAAAGAATGAAAAAAACAAATTGTGTCGTGTATCTGTGTATATACCAACGGTATTTATCGAATACTAAAGTTAGTATTCCATCTGCATGTGACGGTATTACTGAAATGTCATTGTTGACATTTGAAAGCCACGTGGTGTATAGCACGTGGTGTATAGCACGTGTATGTGTTTACAAAGTTAGTAGGTCATATTGACATATATTAACCAATCAGAAGCTTGTAAAGTATGTCATGACCTCTAATCTAGGTCAGTGACGTCACTTCCTGTCATATAGAAGCTTCTGATTGGCTCTTAAAGGTCACTTCCGTTCTGCAAGTGTCAACTGACCTACTTGCTACCGTTTCTTACGCGCTGAATATGCTCCTATATACTACTCATAGTTTCTATTGTATGGTCCCATATGAATTGATGCCATGGAAAAGTAGATTAAATGGAAACATATGCAGCTACAATTTTGATAAGGTCCCAAAATTTGGCCTACAAATGTAAGCAGGACTACAGATAGCTGTCTTGGGACCCTTTATGGATAGGGTTGACAAAGTCTGACATGTGGTGTCCTCTGGGAAAACTTGTGTACAAATCCCAAACCACTTGAGGTAGATCTGATCAGCAGAAGCACTGTCTGGGATGGATGAGGACACAGGGGTTGCTGGTACTGTTGGCTGCTTGATGTTCCTCCTTAGTGGTTATAGCTTTTATGTTTATTTTTGAAACATTTTTCTACTTTCTTCTCATAACGTATAATGCTATGTGACTATGCGCTGAACATGTTTGTGTTTATTTTAAAGGTTTCGCTTACAACTCTCTCTGCACTGACACAAATTAAGTAAAATTTTACACAAAAGTTAAAGCTAAGGAGCATGATACAGTCCTTCATCTGAGTTTACACCTTTGAGAAAGAGCATATATATATATTGGGGCAACTGGCTGCTGATCTCTAGTAGTCAGGAGTGCATTGCCAAAGAAATGAAAGTATTCCCTGGTCCCCAAACACCATGGTGATGGATGAGAATGGGATGCCCCCATCTCACAGATGTCAATATGGAGGGTCTGTGAGAGAGATTTATTCCAACCATCCTGGTATCAGAGCGGCAGCATCTGAGGGTACATCAGCTGATAAGACAGTCTCGCATGAATTCCTCACTAGGTAAGGAAACTGTTGAAGAAAAACTCCTAGGACTAGCCACCAAATTTACTATGCTTACACAAAGAGAAGGGTTTGAGCTGCAGAGTAGAAGGTAAATCAGGGATGAGGTGGAATATCACAGGGCATCCTGTTCTTACTCAGCGTCTTCACTTTAAGCATGTTAGAGGCAGGTTATACATTTGCTGAGGAAGTGAGTGTATTTATCTAGAGTGATTGCTGCATACCAGTGTCTACCTCTCCTCTGTGGAGGGATCTATGAGGTATTGAGTAAGTGAGCTTTTGAAGTAAAAGCTTGTGTGTTAAGATGATGAAAATAGGTCCTATATATTAACAAAATATTACTTCCTGGGTGTATGACAGAGCTGGATTATACTTTGTGTAGAAAATTTAAGTTTAGGATGAATATGTTTAGCCAGACATATTTAACTTTCTTTTCCGACACTTCAAAGAAGCAATGCAGTCACCCGATTATACATTCGTGTTCCTACTCCAAAGTAGAAGCATGCTGGTGTCAGGATAGATAAGACACAGGGGTTTGGGATGGGAGGTTATGGATCGGGGTGGGGCATCTTGTGATTGAGGTGCAGTGGGGTTAGTTGCCTGTTCATGGGAATTATTTTAAAAGGAGCATGAATCACCTACAAGAGACAGTGTGTGTCTATGCCACAGCTGAAACTGCAATGAAAAAGCTTGAATTGAAACAAATCCTCGTGTCCGCCATCTTTCGTCTCTCGCGGGCCGCGAGAGGTTGAGCGAGAGCCGAGCTGAGAGGTGGTGACGTCACGGGGGCGCGGCACGATAGCGTCCGCTGATTGGCTGGTGCTTGTTTTGTCAACACCGGCCACGTGCATGAGCCACGTGTCGGACAAAAAGTCAATACTAATGTCGTGGCTATTATTTACATGTGGGAACACGAACCTGTTGATCGGGACCGCTACTGACGGTGTGTCTGCGGCCCCGGGTGGTCGTTTTTTGGGACATTGTAGTAGCCCCCGTTGATAACGCCCTGTTGTGACTGCTGCATCGTGTTGTTACGGGGGTTGGGGTGTGGCTGCGCCTGCTGGCGGTGTCCCCCATTCTGTCCGCCGTTTTGCGCCTGAGGGGCGTCCCTGTATTTATTCCTGCACGCCAGAATGGAGTGCGTGTACTGTGCGTTATGCGTTATACAATAACTGCAGTAATGCCATACCTTTCCGTGTGGGGTCTGGTGGTGGGATTTGTTTGTACACCCCTTTTGAGAGTTGAAGTCACGGCACACGTTGTGATCACTGCTCTGGCCGTTGTGACCGCTGGATGTCGCCCGACCTTGACCTTGTGCGTGTGTGTGACCCTCCTCCAGGGCCATGTCCTGTTTGAGGTTGTGCATTAACTGGCGGTCTTCCCAGAATAGGTCCCCCCTCTCTACAGCGTCCCACACTGCCTGGCTCCACTTCCTAACTGGGTCCCATGTTCTGAAGCGTGCATCGCGAGTCACGGCCGTCAAGTGTGCCGAAATGTTGTGACACCCCAATGGGTGTAACAACAATTTCTGTGTGGCATTGATGTACTCCAGACATGTCATGGACTCACGGGCCTCCAGTTTGCTCTTTAGGGTATTGCACCCGGGCGCTCCAGGAATGCGTATGGCTTAACAATTGGGTCGACAAAGGGGTCTAGAAGGAACGGATTCTTACCCTCCGACTGCTGCATTGAATATTTTTCCCTGTCGAGATTCATCTGTATGAAGCCGACTGCTCCCGGTCTGCGCCTCATTGCTTGTGGTGACAGGAGCGGGTAGTCGTAGTCGTGTTGTTGGCGGCGTCCCCGGGGGTCAGGGCGGCGGTCGTGCCGCCCCTGCCCGTGTGGAACGTCGGCTTGCGTGTCCTGTCGTGCCCGGGGGCGCCCTCCGAGCTGCACGCCGGTGGCGCGTCCCTGGACGGTGCTGTGTCGTCGCCGGTCGTGGCGGGGAAATGTCACCTCTGTGTCGGGGGATCCGGAGCCGGCCCCGGCCCGCGGTGTGTAACACAGATCGGCCGGCCAGTGGTCGGCGGCGAGCCCCGGCCTTCGTGGCGGGGTAGTGGGGACCACCCCGGCGACGGCGGCTTCCTTTGCAGACTTGTCCTTGACGGCCTGTTGGACCAGGAACTCGAGGTGAGTGTTCATTTCGCCCATAGATACCTTAACCTGACTCATTTCCCGCTCCAGGTTCTGGATTTTTTCCGCAGGAGTTAATTCCATGTCAACCACCATGGGGACGGGGCCGGTCTCCTCCACGGGCGCGGGGGAGACGACCCGCCGTCTTTTCTTGGGGGCCGCGGTCTTTGTCAGGGACTCATTGATCTTGGCACGTGCCGTCACCGACGCTGCACGTGCGCTGCGGGTGGGCATAATGGCGGCAATTTCAAAGTCACTCACAATTTGTATATCCGTCTCAATCCTCCAGTACCTTACTCCGACAGGTATATTGTAGCTGTATCCTGTAAATGTCGACTGGTAGGTGTCTAAATAAAAGAGTATTTGGCCTATATATAGGCTGCAACTCGAGCAAGGTGTATATCAACTCTGAAGAAATTATGAACGGTGTGTGCGCCGAGGGCACCTGAGAGGATATGAATAGTAGTTGGTGAGGACGGAAGTCGTCTCACCAGGTATGATGTACAGGTAACCTGAGGGTTGTAATGTTTTGAATGTGGTAGCTTTCACCAGGGGGCAGCAATGATCCTGAGTGACGCTATTCAGCCCAACTCAGTCACAATTATATTAAAAATGTGTAATTCTTTCACAATTAGCAGGTTGCCATGGTTACCATATTACTTGGATTACTATCCATATTGTCATTTTGAGCTATTACACAACTATTCTGGTTAATAAAGAAGGATTTTATAGCAGAATTATATCAAAAATGTGTCATTTTTTACAATTATCTGGTTGCCATGGTTACCTTATTACCCGGATCCTAGCAAAAAGTGTTCTATTAGTCAGCCACAATCCATATGGTCATTTTGAGCTATTACACAACTATTTTGGTTAATAAACAAGGATTTTATTACAGAATTATATGAAAAATATGTCATTTTTTACAATTATCTGGTTGCCATGGTTACCATATTTGCCAGATCATAACAAAAATAGTTTTACTTGTTAGTCCTTATACATACGGTCATTTTGAGCTATTGTACAACTTTTTTGGTCAATAAACAAGGATTTTATAGCAGAATATTGAAAAATATTCCAAATATGGCGGCCATCTTGGATTTCGGGGGGTTAAAATGAAAATTCACCTTGTCTCCCCATCCAGATTGAAAAAATGGGTCAAAATGAACTAGTAGCCAAAATTTCAGAGTTTTGTCCAGCAAGTTCCCCTTTGACCCAATATCAACCTTAACAGACCCTACTAATATGCACCGTGGTAGAGTCATTTGTAAGAGTCATTTGTAAGATCACAAGTCCATGTAAACCCCTGCTGCAGGCAACATCAGCTATTGACACCTCACTAGTGAGCAGCTCAATGAGAAGCTCAATGCTAACTGCAGGCAGCCACCTCAGTAGGGGAGAGCTCAACACTAACTCACAGCAGCCACAAGTCCACCTAAACCCCCGCTGCAGGCCATCAAAGGCTGCTGGTGTTAGTCCCATCAATGGGACCACAAACACAGCACGGTCTGACCCACTCAGAGCTACTCGTGCAGATCCTGTATAGAGCCCACAGCTACTGTGATGGTGAGTGAACCAATCCTGGATATCCAGTTGTAGTTAGCTGGCATTGGTTGTAATGCGGCACTATATAAGCACCAAGGCAATTGATGCCAAGTCTTTTATATATCTTTTGTCATCCATTCATCATTGTTAACTTAACATGACTGGACTTTGATATTTGAGTTTATGACTTTAGGCTAGCCTAGTTCTATTGTTTCTTGTGCATGTGCTGTGCAGTGACTCTGTCATGTACGTTGCAATATTTACAAGTATACAACTGTTGAATCAAGTAGAAGAACTATGTCTTGCATTTTATTTCATGGAGCTTGTCATTTACAATAGCTACAGTTTAGAATAAAAAACAGCAAATGTTCCTGGCTGCAATTGATAAAGCCTTTTAGATGGAAATATAAGTTGAGCTGGTTTGATATACTACATGTTCCAATCATTCTGAGTAGCTGCTAAAGCTGTCAGTCTGGCAGCACAATCTGCCCCATAGGCCCGCTTCTGCCAGCACCAACCTCCCCCCACATTGTATGTAATTACCTGACAGCCCCCACAGGGTGCTGGGTAAATGGTGGGTGGAGACATGAGATGAACTAGTGGGGTGAAGAGACAGGCAGTTGATGGTCGACCAATCAGAAGCCAGAGATGCAATACCTCAGTTAGGTGGATAGTTTACACCATTGCAGGATTATTTCCTCGCTAAGGGACTGCAGGGCATATAGTTACACTACTGTTGTTGCTCTTGATGTCAGGATTGTTAGAGCCTGAGGCAGTGGCAAGGGGTGGGTTAGTGATGGGTTCAGTGCCTACAATTCCCCCCCCCCCCAAGCAGCCAGTTTCTGGATGAGCAGCTCAGAGAGAATCAATATCTCCTCGTCTCTGCTCGTCAAATGACACCCGCCTGGATCAATCGCCATCTTTTAGGAGTGAAAGCAATCTCAGCGCCGGCTGGATACAATCTGTCTGACCTCCGCCCCACAATGTGTTCTCTGCAGCGGCAGTGGTTAGATGGGGAGTGGAGGGAGGCGTCAGTGGGTAGATGAACATAGAGGAGTAGTGCAGGGGGCGTTAGTAGGTAGATTAGTTAAGTCTGGTTGTCTGTGCTGGGATAGCGTACAGAAGGCATTGGTGTGGCAGCATTACTTGGGGGCCTTGTCTTCAGTCATCAGATGAATATTTGCTACACTCTAAATAAAATACAAAATCCATTTCTTTGAATGATATTGAGGCTACTATGACTATACCTTTTTTCAATCAGAATATATATCCTGTGTTAAGAAGTATAGCATTTCTGGTGTATAGCATAGGTTGAATCAAATGGTTTCTACCATTATAACTTTGCAGTATGAACTGTGAAGCAAAAGTTTCCAACATATGAGATTATAAGGTCAATGTTTATCCTAGACCTTTGGCCACTAGTAGGAGAGCACTTCAGATCTCTGCAATATAGCAACTAGACTGACTGCAAACTTTCATCTCTGAGATCTGGTCCAGACTCCCTCCTCTACACTTCAGTATCTATCACTGCAGTCCTAGAGGGATCCATGTGGGTTGCTCTATAGGGCATCTTCACTGCTGGGTCTTACAGATGTCCCACATGTCATTGGTCATATGAGATTGTGTCTCTCTGAGAAAGTTCACTCTCAAGTCAGTTGTCTACAGAGGAAGATATGACCATAATAGGAGTTGACCTGTTTGGATGGCAATGATATGTTTTCTGAGGAATCCGCAATTTCTGGGCAGGAAAACCACTTCCCCTTTGAGGTCCCATATATGTACTATTGCCAACTATTCTGTGACATTTCAGGAAATCAAGCAACATTATGAACAGGTCCTGGCAACTCCGGCTTACTGGTACATGGCTACTCCCAGGGCCGTCCTCATCATGGAGGACGCCCAGGGTGTGAGCCATAGCAGCATCCTCGTGTTTGGCTGTTATCCAAAAGTTATCTAATAAAACTTGGAATTTCACCAAGTTATTGTCCTTCCTTATGTTTGAAAATACATCAGATGTACTCTATATACTCCTGTGTTTTTTGAGCGATTAAATTGTATTAGAAATGAAAAAAAATTCTCTATTTGGCTAGATAAATCGAAAATTCTTGAAATGTGAAACTATAACTCAATTGTGATTTTTTTGACAAGTTTTGGAAAAAAATCACTAGTATGAAACAATAGATACATACCTCTTCTAGGTGAATCCAGACACACACACACCGCCACCCGACCGCCACCACCACCCCACGTGGCCGTGAAGTGATACTTTCCGCTCACGTTATGCTTGGCTAGTCCCGCTGGACGTGGGGAGCGGGGAGGTGGGGGTAGGGGGGTGAGGGGGGGTAGCCGCCCCCGGGAATGAGGACGGACATTTCAGTTCAGGGCGTCCTATACTCCTGTCCGTTGCTTGGACCTGATGAACTGGTTGTATTAAATTTCAATCTGAAACATTTGACCCTTTCAAAGCTGATTAGTGATTTAAGTTGCTATGCTATTTGGCAGCATGATGCGTGAATGCAGCCCTGAGAAGCGCAGAACTTTGCCAGTGATGTATTCGAGCATCATACTGATACAGAACTGATGCACAAGCAGGCTTTAACACAAGAAACACTGTATCATCATATCTGGTGCTTCTTTAGGGCAACATGTCATTAAAAAAAGGGTGGCATGGTGTTAGAAATTGACAGTAAGTAAAATTTTATATTCAAAGTGTACTATTGTGCACCATCAAAATGGTTATAAACCAATCATCTTGATCAATTAAGTAATTTGCATTTAGCCTGATACCAAGTCTTACACACTAATAGGTAGATATGGTATGACCTGGTTCATACAGTATACTAAAAACTTTACAGGATTGTGAAACACAATCTAGACCATATATTTCCAGTCTGTCCTACAATGACAATACCACAATGCTGCTCCTGTTTCGTCAGCTGAGAGAAAATCAATGGTAACAAGGTTTGACAGATAACAAAGTTTCCAACCCAGTGTCAGTTCTGAATTCCATGTGGTGTTCATCTGTAGTGTTGATGCCTGGTGTCATGGGGTGGATGCAAGGTTGGGCAAGGAGAGCTAGGTACAGAGATAGATATGTACCGACTTATCATACTACTTCAACATGCAGCTCTACAACTAACAATTTGTGGTTCTATTTATATAAAAGTACCCCAAATGTGTAGTCTGATCTCCGACGATGCACAACTTCTGAGATGGTGTTTAACTTCAGAGGACAATATTTAATCACAGCAAGGGGGTGGGCCTAGATAAAGATGTCGGTATATATTGCGGGCAGGAACTAAATGGAATGTTTATTTGGCATTTCCACTGATCATTGACTTGTATGATTGGCTGTGAGATGTTGTATGGGTTATTGTACACTTTGGGGATATCTGTGAGAACTGGGATGTGAGGTTATATATTGATTCCTCCTGCTATATATAGGAGGAGGAATCAATTCATGTAAAGGCATAGAAAGGCAATCTTGGTAGCAGTCTCTTCCATCCCACTATACTTGAGTCTTATGGGAGATGAGTGAGGGGCCCAGAGTGGGGTTCTTCCACACCCAGCTGTCATATTTGGTCCAGTTAAAGCAGAACTTGAACTTGAATCACAAACCAATAGGAGATGTGAGAATCCCCAAAGGGGCCACATAAAGGAGTAAACTGGTGTTCATTGATATTGTGACAAAATTGGCTTTGTGTGTATGTAGCTAATTTGGCACAGTAGTATCCACAGTTACGTTATACTTCCTGAGCTTCTCGTTCACCATGTCAGCGTAGAGCTGGACAAGGTCCGTCTGCTCCTTATTAAACAGGGTCACCTCCCGCTCTCGTGGCTTCCTGTGGTAGCTCCCCTCTGTGTTGTTAAGCATACACTGATAGTTCTTCTCTGGTATATTGAGACTCAGGAACTGCACAATGCGTTTGACATGGTGTTTGGGGTTTATCTTGAGGTCCTCGTATGTCAGAGCTAACAGTGGTGTCTTAGACTGCAGCCAGCCATCATAAAACATGTACCAGTCTGCTCCCAGGGTGTTGGCCCTTCTGTTCCAATCTGGGAATGAATGAAAAAAGAGCAGGCCATTTTTCACCAAAAATCTCAGGGAAAGATTTCAGAGTAGAGAAATGATATCAAGTTGTTGTAGTTGTGCCAGAGTACCTTGTGATGTTACTGTCAGAGGGGGCTATTTTTGGTGCCATATACATTTCCTGATAGACTGTTAGATATAAATATGGCATGCATCATAATGGCCAAGTCTATTATGCATCAAAGCAGCATGCCATCCTGAATGGGTTAAGCATGTCAGTATTGTCGGGCGGGGGGGGGGGGGGGATGTGAATCTCATGAATCTCCCGTTCACTATCAGTGATTTCTGTCTACATTTTGATATAAGTCACACTCGTGCCCTCACCTGGTTCATTAAAGAGGTCATCAGGGGCGTGGCCTGTGTGCTCGTTACTACTTAATCTGTTGTGACGGTTGAAGTCGGCGAGCAGACTTCTGTACGGGTTCCTCAGCAGTAAAACCACCTTTTTTTTAAAGAAAAAATTAAGCTTTATTTTCTATAAAGTTTCCTGGACGTTTTTGCAATGTATGACTGGTTTGTAAATTTTATACTTAAAAGAACTATTTGACTAAACCACAATATCTCCAATGAAATATTTCCATATCCTTTATATAAGGTGACAAAAATAATTTAGTATATTACATAAATACAGTATTTTTATCTGGAAAAAGGTTAAGGATAATTTACCAATATGCACACATAATTGAAGATACGGTAGAGGCTGTATACCATGGTAATTTTATGAACAATATGGTATGAACTTAACGAGTAATATTGTCTGACAAGATGCTTAAAATCAAACATATTTTTCAATATACCTTGCTGCAGCCCTTGAGGGAGTGAGGCTGTGAGTGCGTCTTTACCACCACTACTTTACCATTACGGGTGGTCTCCCCCGGGAAGCCTGACCGCAGCAGGTAGGGGTCAGAGTGCAGGGAGCCAGTCAGCAGACCTGGGGAGGCAGATGGAATGGAGCAGTTGTTGAGTTTGAATCAAAGGAGTTTCTTTTATTTGTGTTGTGTTTTCATCTAACCAGTCATATGTCCCAAAAATGGATTTCAGGACTATGCATGAAGATCAGATCACAAACTTGTATTCATTTTTTATTTCATCAAGAAAACCTTACTTTGGAATTTTTTGTGATTTTTTTTCATATTTGGAATCAGTCAAAACTGATTCTTAAAGATTCAAGCCTAAACGAGGCACAAAGGAATACCTGAATGTTGTTGGTTACTTAATGCCCTTAATGCATAGAGTAACATTCAATGGCAGAATATGTAAATCGTTTTCTCAACTGAAGAAAGGGTTACTTATTCTGAATTGTAGGTAGCGAATACACCTGATCCCTATACGGCTTAATGTGAAGACCTCATTAAAGGACTGTTGAGAATTAGTGCATCATGCTGACAAATGTCATTTTTTAGCATCATGCCATCCTTAAAAGGTTAAAGCCTCCTACGGCCGTTAATTGCAGACTGACTTGTTACGCTGTACTTACCTGTAGCCTCCTGTATGAGGTGCCTTAACCAGGTGTTCCCTGACCCCGGGTAGCTGGCCAGGGCCGTTACAGCCATCGGAGGATCAGCAAACTTCAACTTCAAACAATGCCACACTTTCTCTTCCAAAAGCTTTGGGGACATTTTCTTTGACACCTTCATCTTCCTCCGTGGTTGTAGTACCCGAACCTTGAGTGCTGCTACTCCCTGTTTAGAAGCTGAGGTAAGTTTCCGTATTAACTTCATCTCCTTGTATACCGCATCCTTAACCTCCACCATAACACCCAGTTTAGCACTCTCATTCTGAAGGCTGTCAGAATGGTTGACTTTTTTGATGAGCAGCAGGATTTGTGTGTTGAGCTGGTGAGCCTCTGTTTTATTCACCATGAGGCGGCTCCTGAGCAGCTCCATTACCTCCCTATGTACAGCCCTCAGCTCCCGCTGGAGGTCCCCAGTTAGGTCGTAAATACTCGGGGATCGGGAACTTGATGAGTGCTTTCTACTAATATTATAAGCATTACCATCCAGGTTAATGCTATCTAAGTAGAAGCTTTTAAGGTTCCGTTCAATGTTTGATCTCATGATGTGAGAGTTGTCCCGGGTTGGCAGGATGACCAGGTGCAGTACTTGTATTAAGGGGTACAGGATGAATATGGTGATGAGGTACAACACATGGGGTCTCCTCCGCAACCTCTTCTTCAAACAGTGAATCATGGTGAGCTCACTGCCTGCAACCAGAGAAAGTCATGATTATGTCTGCCATAATGTATAAATGTTCGCGAATTAGCTAAATTCCTGTATGGGAGTTTTGGTATTACAATGATCTAGTAATTGTATTGTAGGTATACCTGGATAAAATCCAAATAAAAGTATGGATGGGACCGAAGCACTTACAAAACTGTCAGTCACCAGGTCCAAGCCAAAGCCAGGAAATGACTTTGGGCAGTCATTGTTAACAACAGTTGAGCCATTAGCTATTTTGACAATGTATCACATTTTTTCATGCTACAATTTTTTTATTATATCTATGCAACTGATACAGTCTTATATGTGGCTGGGGATGATTAATCTGAAGCAACAATAAAAATAGGAGGATACACTTAGAGTATCAGATTAGTTGGAAATTAATAAATTGAATGCTGAGTTTATAATTTGCTGCACGAGGTATAATCTTAGGAAAGTTACCTTAGTTAAACATGTCATGTACCATTCATGCTCATGGCCTGTTTCTGTTAGAAAATATATTCAGAAGTTGGTCCAATATTAATAATGTATAAAGTATATTACCTTATGCTGACTACGAGGATGTCTTGTATGACGATGCACATCTGGCCTCTTTAGATAAACTGCAGAAACTAGAGACCAAGGTCTGTAGCTGATTATAAATATTGAGGTTAGAACGCCGTAGTTAGGGAGTGATCATCTTTTAACAAGAGGGGGTGCTGGGTTTTTGCGCGGAGCATGCACACTTTTTTACACCACCCCCCGGTCAAGGGGCAAACATTCCCCCCCCCCCCAAAAAAAAAAGTCTGTATGCACTGGTGCTTTGAAGCAAAGCAAAGTGAAGGTGAGATTTTGTTGCCCCCCCCCTCCTCCAAAAGTTGAATCTTTTACACCCCAAACCCTTCAACGGGTCAAAAAGATCTGCCCCCCCACAAACCAACCACCCACTCCCCCTGTTGTTAATAAATGATCATAAAGCTGGTTATACAGATTGGGGTCAGAACACCTGAGGTAGCAATCAAAACACCAATTAGCTACAATTAACAGTTTCTGAGTCAGACAAATAGGCCCATTAAACAATTAGCGGCAAGATAGTGAGGAGGTTGCCAAGGTAAGAAATGTTAATTACAGAGCAGTTAATGCAGCACTCCCCATCCAAAAAAACAACAACAAAAAACATATATATATAGAAATGGTGTTTAGTATGGGGGGGCTAGTTGCTTGGAACAATATACCAGGAGACATGGAAAATAGATAGACAAATGTTCACGAGTAGAGTTCCCTAATGAGAGTTATTTCACTCAAAGCCAAGTGAAATAACCCCCAGTGGGGAACTATATGAATGGCTCTTTGTGGGGGTTTTTCATGTCACTATCATCAATGTTTGGCAAAATTCCACTTTATTACTCTGAAAAAAGATGCCGCATAGTGGTTGAATTCGAACGTTTGATGATTTTGACAGGTCATGAAATACAAGAGAAGATTTTTTTACTTGGGGGGGAAATACTGCCTTCCTTGATTAAGTCAATGGGAGTCACTTTGTGGTGGAGGCTACAATACTGAAGTCTTACATGGGACGCATGTTTTCTTTCAGAACACAATTTGGAGCCTTAAGGTGTTAATTTCTCATGAACAAAGAATTGTAGTTGATAACTCCCAACATACTTTTGTAGACAATACTTTGAACTTAAACATGGGACATATATATTCTTTTGGAGATGTAACACCAAAATAAGAAATGGATTTTGGTGCTATTCCCTCATATATTTGATTGTAGAACAGTAAAACAGCTACAAATTTACTTCATTGTCCTCTTCTCTTTTTGCCAGCGTGTCTCTTCTTGTTGGCTTCAGAAGAATCCAGTTGTTCAGAATCAGAATTGTTTAAGTTCTGTTTAGGCTGTCAATGTTGTTGTATGTCTGTCTAAATCTGCAAAGGGTTGGGTCTTAAAACATACCACCCAGCCACTTTGTCAACTAAGAATCTTTGTGTGGAAGCCCAAGTTTCCTAAGCCAAAGCAGTTTTTTTATACTAGCTTTTACCCATAACAAGGCAATATGTGCTCATTAGGGGCATGGTCACCCTCGTATTAACCTATATGTCAATGCTACTAAAAGGGACTAACAATGGTTATTTTGAATAATCAAATTAGTACCAATGGCTGGAGCAAGTGTATGGCATCTCTACCCCCTAACTGACAGTTTTAATAGGGTCATTAAAAAATGACATAAAATAAAATATAAAATGTATAAGCAATATTCTGCACAACCAAAATAATTGATGTACCAACTAAAATGCAAATATGACATGATGTTTGCATAGCCCTGACATTCACTGTGAAGGAAACTCAAAGTAAACAATTTCCAATGACATGTTGTCCTTGTTATTGGCCTCACTACTGTCAGTGGGAGAGTCATTTAAGCATCCCCTTTGAAGGTATAGAACTGGAAAAAACAGAAGGTAACATTGATATTTGATATTTTTGAAAAACATTTATTGAAAACTGTAAAACCCTGCATATAGGCCACAGCTAGTCTGCGAGTCGGATAGCTGGTGTGGCTTACAGGATAAGAATTAAGTCAGGAGTTTTTAGATGTATACAACAGTACTAATGTTGCCATAATCTACCTCCCTGTGAGGCTTATAGGATATTTCTAGGTATGACTAATACGCCAGTTAGGGTTATATGTGAGGTTTTAGGGTAACATCATATATAGCAGACATGAGTTTAATGCCCAGGGCTGACAGTGAGCGCAGTTTCAACACAAAGTGCACTAAGAAGGAAAGACAATTATTATAAACTATGAGACAAAGCAAAGTGATATTATCAAAGGTTAGCTATCAGATAGCAGACTGCTTTTGTTTTGTGCCAGGCTGTGATAGACTGCAGTACAGAAAATGCAAGAGAAAATGACAGCTCAGAGAACGGCAATATGCATTATATCTACAAAAACAAACCTATCAAAACAACATCATACCCTCCCTTCTTAGCATGGGAATGAATAGCTACCCCACATACCCGAGTCTCTGAGGAAATACCCAGGTTAAATAAGCTGTGGTACCACACTGCATGTGTAACAGCTGTACCTTACTCCTACCTCACTCTTACATATAGCCCTATTCTATGGTGGCCCATGAGGCTCATGTAAAAAAAAGTTAAATGTGATTTTTTTTCCATTTTCAGAACACATAAAAAACAAAAACAGAAAAATCTCAGAAAAAAATGTCTTTGAAAAGAAAAGCATTACAAAAAAATGTACTTTTACTTTTTTTTTGCATGAGCATCCTTTGCTACCATACTATTCAGGGGGAGTCAAAGAAAGAGGAACAATGATCCATCCAGCTTGTCAGACACTGCTAGATGTGTAGCTTAGAAATGTTGTTACTATTTGCCTGAATTGGAAGTGCCAGTCCTGAAACATCTTAATAAAATGCCTTTTAGAGCAGCACATAGCATGTTCAGTATGATAACATGAATTGATCATAACATATCTGAATATATTTTTTGCAAGATAACATGAGCAATGTGTATGAAGGCCCTGACTGCATGCTCTCCCCATCATGAGTCTCTGTAAACAGACCTAGCTGACTAACAAACATCCAATGTCCTCTCAACTGAGGGAGACAGATGCTGCAAAGTGCTGGATATATGTAGCACTGGCTCTTTCATACAAGACCATTACACTTCCAGTATCTGGAAACACAATTTAGAAAGGTACTTCTTACCATGCCCTAGAATGAGAACAGAATGATTTTCTCTGTTGAGAGGAAATCAATGATAACTAGGTAATGTGGCAGAGGAGAGTGGGACATGTCCACAATGTAGTGTCAGTTGTGGATTTGATTAAGTCGTGTTTATTGTGATGAGTCCCTGGTTCTACAGGCCGACAAGGAGGCAAGGGTGAGTGCGGGGGGGTTTCATGGAAGAGGGAAGGGGTATGGGAGGGAAACAGTGAGGTGGAGAGGGTTCTGTCCACAATGTTCACTGCTAATACCACACAGTGTCAGAAAGAATCCTCAAACGGTCAACATTGACAAGTAATTGATCACCCTTTCTGCTTACTAGCAGCTTACATATATAAACTCTATCAAAAAGAAGTAAAAATGGGGAAAACTTATTAAATAAATCAAAGGTGCAGGGGAAGGGATATGAGAAAAACACCTTGCAATTGCCTGTGGCACCAGTTATAGGACTCACTACTGACAGCACAGACCTCCTTGTGTCTCTCCTTTGTGAGGATCTATCACAGAATGCATTTACCCAATATATCCTGACATGTAATATTCAACAGCTGTGGTTGTGTGGGGATGTCCACAAATAATTAACCATGTTCTTGGCGAGAAAGGGTTTATTCCGAACTTATTGTGTTATTGAGTGCATATCACCAACTGCTGCCCTTACTTCTGCTGCTTCCTACTCCAGCACCCAACTGCTACTCCTATGTAACTCCAACTCTAACTGCCAGGGTGTAGCTAGAACCAGAGTATTTCTGGCTCCAACCAACCCTTCCAGAATCTTTAGAATCTTACATACAAAGCTATGCCACAAAATATTTAAATAAATATTAGGAGCAGCCGGGTCCTGCACTTTGACAATAGCGCTAGCAGCCCTCTAGTACACTAATATCGGCCATATGCTTGAGATAGCAATACATCAGTTATCAATATCAATATCAATATCCAACATGTGATAAATGTTATAAATATGTCATAAATTAGTAAGAATATATTATCCCAACAGGTTAAGGCCAAAATAGCACCAATGCCCCATTATGCTACAATAGTGTAGGGCATGATTCATACATGGCTGCTTACAAATGCTTTTCAAAATGGTCCCAGATCCCACTCAATGTCTCTCCACCAATTTTACATGTCTAGCATTATGGGCTAGTGTATCAATAACAAGGCCATTTACTAAGCCAAAATGAAAAGCAAACAGTGCTTGTAAATGTTTGATACCACACAGCCAACCCAATATCAAAACTGGTGGGGACAATTTGTGTTGCTCGCCAAACTGAACCAATGACTCTTTAATGATTGCATGTTGCCTATAAGAATTAACCAACACCAGCAAGCAACTCATTCCACAGCGCAATGGTCGATCGTGCTGACCATTGCTGGAGTATAGGGAGTAGTCATTGCAACCCTACGGAGCGGTCTCCTCAGGGCTGCATTCATGCATCAAGATGACAAAGGGCATAGCACACTAAGCCCAGCACAATCCTAAAGGGGTTACTGGTGGCAAATGGAGGCAGACAAGGTCACATAATGTCACGTAGCTGTGTGGACCTTCACTTAGCCTGCACCAACACTGGCACCTGACCGGGACTTCACACAATGGTAATTGACTTTTTATAAGGGTTTTCTGCTAATGGAAAGTTTATTCTAGGAATAGCCATTGCCATTCCCTCCAGAATCCTCAATGTTTTAATTTTACAACCAGTCCATTAAAACTGAATATTTTGAAATAATATCTATTTAAAGGGGTCTAAAAAGGGGCACTTTTCTGTTTGAGAATGGATGGGTTGTATTCCTAGACCTCATAGACCTTTGCATTGTTATATGCGTTCATGAGTAGCCTAAAAGCTGTTCTTATTTCCGGGAGCATTTTGGTGGCCATCTAAAGGTATATCTAAAGGTGAGAGTTCCACATCCACCTGGATATTTTCATTTAGATCCTATAGATGAATTATGCTTCAACTGCCAGTGTCAACTACTGTCTGCCTAGTAAAACCACCCACCCCCTCATTACTAATGGCATCTCCAGTGACATCAAGTTATCTCCCTTATCACCCCCTGATAAAGACAGAGATGTGGAGAGATTGGTCTCAGATAACTTCTCATAAAGAGGCTATGTGTGTCAGAGCAAGCTGTAAAAAATTTTAATCTGCCATGTATTTTATCAAATGGCATCTTAAGTTTCAAAATTATCAATGTGATGGGTGTTTGGCATAATTAATGCCAAAATACCTGTGGCAAGACTGTTAAAGGGGCCATATTACTATGTAAAATATAAATTTATGTACTCATGTCTTTTCTGTCCCCTGCTGAGAATAAGAAGAGAAACAACTTGTTCAGACTAAAGGGATAATGTCTACTATTTATTATATAAAGTGTGGAGTCTGGTAGGAGTGTAGTGAACTGGGAAATGGCACAGACATACATCAGGTGGCAGACTGTCCAGTGTCCTGTGCAGCACCCCCGGGACCTCAGCCACTAAAGGCTGAAATAGGTGGGATTCTAGTGAACAGGGCCAGTCACAAAAACTGTGAGTGCTGTGGGAAGGGCTTACAGCAGATAGAGTCTGGTAGGGCTGGTGTTTCAGTTCCCACAGGTCCAGTTAGCAGGGTGACGGGAAATGAAGGTTGAAGTTTTCCACTCAGTGTTGAGACTCAATAGGGCTGTCCTTTTCCATAATGGTTGGGCTGGGAGGGGAATTTGTCGGCACCAACAGTTGGGATGAAATAAAAGTGGTAGAAAGCGGAAATACAGTAAGGCTGAGGAATTAATGAAGGAAGTTACACAGAAGGTCTAACCAATGCCTCTTATTGCTAATAAACATCAAAGAGTGTAGTCTAACTTAAAAAAACTAGAATCTGAAACCCCCTGGCAAGTTATAAATCATCATAAAAAAAACACTTTAGATCCATATGGTCTAAAGTTTACCATTACTGATATACATAAGACTCAAGCCAGTAAGAACTTTCTTTAGTCACTTTCTTTAGACTTGATTAATTTAATTTACACCATTGGGTGTTCAATCAAAAACCTTCATATCTAAAAGGCTTGTGATTCAGTTGGTTCAACATTTACTCTGACTGATAGCTATATCAAATCAAAATGTAAGTCACTTTCTTTAGACTTAATTGATTTACTTTACACCAAATGGTATAAACAGGATGACTCAAACACCTAAGTTTATCACAGCCTAAACCCTTCATCAAAGCCAAGGGAAATTACCTCCTTCATCAGTAGCTCCTCCCTTATCCCTGTCATGTCTCATGCTGGGGGAATGAGACTGTCAGAGTGTAAATTACAAATGGCGCCTTCAAGGGTAAAGTATCTAAGTAGATCTCACAGTGAAGCTCATCCTTGCACACCAGTAGTTATAGCTACTGTCAGATAGAGTAGGGGTGCAGGAGAATTAGCATAAATGTAATTATGATGGTGTCCCACTTACATGTTGCACTTCTTTGTAAAAGAACTGGATGTGTTTGATGTGCTTGACTGTGCTTGAAGTGGACAGGCTGAAGTGTGTGATATGGGTTTAACTATTGAGCCTACTGACAGTCAAATCAAGTCACATCTTGTGTACTGTAAAGAGCACTCAACTTTGTGTGAGGCTCAGGCCAGCAGTTACTGCATCTTTGATCAGATATCCAATACGACACCAAGCCTACTATATGAGTTGATGAGATCTTTATTGATCTTCACCTTACTTGTTGATTGCCAATTCACAGTGGACTGGGACCGTCACAACCTACAGCATAAAGAATATCAGAGGTAGCTGGATACTCCTTCATTTAGTAAACATAAAAGCAAATTATTGAAGGGAAAATTGTCTTAAAAACCTCGTATATTTCAGGAGAACACTGCACCAAAGTCAAGCTCTCTATGAGACGTCATCTTGTTGGGATCGGTATAACTTAAATGTGAATCTAATTTTCCAATTAGAAGAACATTATTCTGGGTGTTACCCGTGCATTTCTGAAGCTACAGCCCATCTTCATCTCCTGTTGTTAATAGATGACTGCTCCTTGATTTATGGATACCCAAGGAGTCAAGAGGCACACAGAAGATTTTCCATGGGAAAAAGGAAAGCTCCCCTCTGCTCTCAGGCATGTCTGGAAAGAGGAGCTAGGGATTTACAGATTTAGGACTGGACTATTTACAGCTGTGACCTTGTCAAGGGACATTTTATGTGAAGTTTCAGGAGGGCTTTCCTAAGATTATTAGGTCGTAAAGGGGATTTCTAACCTTATCTGCCTTACAATGATGCTGAGTCCAGGAGCTTGTCATAGAGTCAGGAAAACAAGCAAATCTATTCAAGCAACAAAGAAAATAAGTCAAGCATGAAGAAATAAAAACTGTGAGGGAATCCTAAAGGCATGTAAGCGCAGCGAGATTATCACTCAAGGACAGCTTCAGTGACATGTCAGATGCACTACGCATTGCCACAGGTGCTAGATATACTGCTGGTTACCTTTTTGGTGAAAATTGCTCACCCTAAGCCAGCTAGTGTTACACTGCATATGGCCTTAAAGCAACCATACATCTGGTTCAATGATGGGCTATGAACACAGTATTGCTCCTTTCCATCTTCAAATCAGTTAAGAATTTACATTTTCAGGGGATTGAGCATTGTAGTAGATCTTTAGGGTTTATTGTAAATGTACACTGACAACAAAACTACAAAATATTATGACAAAATGATGTAATGCCATGAATTCCAATACATCCACAATCACTTTGTGCTCCACTGACAAACCCCAGTTAGGTCTGCCCCCACTCATCTCTTACAACACCCTGGGTCACATCCATACAGCAGAACCACCCCCTACAAAGCTACCCAACTTCTATTGTGCTGCCAACATTATTTGGCTGAGCAGTGAGCATTGCAAGGATGCCAGGCTGTAGGATTGGGCTGGGCGCGGTGCCCTGCTCAGGGCAGGGACAGAGACAGGCACTTTGTATTCAGCCTTGGTATTGTCTGTGGGTGCTGGGAGGGGTGAGCCCCATAATACACTGTGTGGGAAAAGGCACCTCTTTTTCCTTCTCTCTAACCCTGTAAGTGCAACATAGTAATTCAATGCAATGTGCTTTTGAGTTGGCATTCCATCTTTTGGTCAGCATGGCATGATAGTCAGATAATTTATATTTCATGAAGGGGCAGCATAATGCACCATGGTGAAGCACTTTCAAGGGGGTAACACCAGTGTATCATGACAGCATATATAAAGAGGAGGCGGTAATATAGCATGCTGTACTAAGAGGGTTAGCCTGCTGTTAGATGGCTTAGTACCCCTCCTGTGGACCTCAGATAGTGAGGTCTGAAGACCAATAGAAGAAGGTCTTCCCACCTTTTAGGTTGTTGCACCTCTGAGCAATCCATGGGTACTGCACAGGGTACCATGGCAATACCTCAGTACATTAACCCAGAAGGGTTTGGCACGATGCATGAATACAGTACTGGCCAATTGCTTGCAAAGGTAGCATTCCTGACTATTACAACATAGGACATTATAGCACTCTCCCATCTACCATATTTTTAATCCTGATGTGTTGAAAAATCCTGTTGAAACTAACATGACTATAACATTTTTTTAGAATAAACTGTTCATGGCCGCATGAGTCATTAAAATGGTAGACTCTCTGGCCCTTTTTCTTTTTCTTGGTCTCTTCATCTCAGTGTTGATACCACTGACTCTCTAGCCATTATACACGTCATCCTGGTGTATGTCTCTAGTCAGGACCAACTACCAGGACCAACCACCAGGCCTATAAGTACCGGATGCCATGTGCTTTACCAATTATCCGACGTACCACAGCACTGTGTGATATATTGTGTGTAATAACGGATGGAGGCCTGGCCACCCAGAGATGGCCCACAATCCCCTGCGGTCCAGCATCCAATTGCGTCACCAACACATCATGTCACATGACACCACCCAGACAATGGCCGCCAAAATCTGGAGGGTTTTCATTCAGATGTAGGTAGTTCATTTTCACTGCTATGTGTAAAGTTCTGAAGCTATACAACGCTATTTTTCAAATTGAAGAAATATTGATATAATACACACTGATTCATTCTTCTATTTTAATGTCACATGTAGTTCTATGCACATACAAATCTCTTCTTGGCTAGATATTTAATAGATACACTGATTAATTGTTTAAACCACTGCCAATTTAGAGTTCAATTCTTTAGATCCTTCGAAACTAAGCAATGGAAGCCAGAGGATCTGCCAGACTGCTGTGTGAGAAGACATGGTGGGTGATGTGGATATGAAAGTCTAACCAACATTGAAAAGGTTTATGAATAATAGCATCGTGGAACTCTAAACTCTGTGCTTTGTAGAAGGGAGAATTTGACCACCCTCTAAAGCTGGAATTAACCTCTTTACCTTGAAATATGAAAGTCTACCTGCTTTAAATTACCAAACACCATGCTGTCTCAAAGGTTAGAGGTGTCAGTGAGGAGACTGAGTCTACCATCTGCCATCCTGTTTCGTTGTGCCCAGACACACAGTCCTGTCACCCCAGACGTCAGTAAACACAGGATCTCATGCATTCTAAATCCCTCCCTACACACCCTGTATATAGGGAGATATATAGCAGCGGCTCCCATAGCAGCCTGTGCCAATGCAGTATCAATGAATATTTACAGGACACTAAACTGTGTTCGTCCATACTATCTATATGTCTTGATATGATGATTTGGGATTTTTGGGCATGATCATTGACATTCCTTAATAAAGTATAACACAGCTATAAGTTGTTGCATTATAGGCGATCAATAACTTTTACATCAGATGCTATACCAAAGTTATCTTATATACAGACATACTACTTTGACCAAACTTACAATTTGGAAAGTTACTGGATGAAGAACTTGGTGGCATGGACGCCATCTCTGAGCCTGTCAATCATGTTCATTCCACAGACACTGCACCACTTCAAACACTTTCTGATCTTTTACCAAGAAGGCCAACATGTCAGAGATGCTCTGTCTTAATTACTTTTATTCTAATTTCCCTGCAGCCCCGAAGTATCTGACAGCTGATGTTGAAGGACAACCTCTTAACCATTAAGGGTAGAAAAGTGCTTTAACCCTTTATGGACGGCATGTCGCTAAAAGGTGATCATCGTAATTATGATGCACAAATGCAGCTCTGGCAAATTAATTACTGGGGGATTAGTGCATCATGTTGACCCTTTGGCAGGATGTCAATCTCATAGGATCAGTATGATGCTTGAATGCAGCACTGTCAAGTTATTAACCAGGGCTGCATTGAATGAATTATGTCATCCTTAAAGTGCTAATGCATGCAATGTTACTATCATGATGCATGAATGCAGCAGCACTCATCATACTGCAGCAACTATATGGGTATGATGCACTCCCAAAGATACAGCATGATGCACCAGTGCTGGAAGCTTCCTGTTGTTTTGTGTTAGTGTTTCAAACAATAGATAAACATCAGCCTTCAAGCACCACTTCAATGTTAAAGGGTTAAGGCACCATTTGCAATTCTGACAGTCTCATTCCCCCAGACATGACACAGATTACGCAGGGGACGCCTGAAGAAGGAGTTAATTTGTCTCAGTCCTGATAACCCTGGGTGAACTGATTCATAGTCAGAGAGAACTTAGAAGTATATGATTAATTTATCCTCTGAAGTGATCTCATCATTTCAATCTTTGTGATAAAAGTCAGGAAGGACAGTGTGGATGAAGAGCTAGAAGAATTCTTACTGCAGTTTTATGATGAATGCAACCTTGCAATCAATACTTCTCATGTTTTATCTTCACATGGTAAGGTTGGTAAGTAATTGACGGAAAACATTCACAGTATTATTTTGCTTTGTGCTCCGTTGAAAGAGGAGTCATAAATTATTACACATTAGTGTAGACAATGAAGTTCAAAAGGTCCCTAAATTGCCCTGGCATTTAACTCACTGGCACTGTCTTTTAACAGATAAAAAATGGCAACCCCAGTGAGTTATTTCCATGTGCTTGCATTTTAAGAGTAAAGTAAGTCACACAGAGTAAAACACTTCAGCTTTCATTTCCCGCTGCCATTCTAACTAGACCGCTGGGAACTGAAGGGCCAACTCTTATAGATTATCTCCACTAATGCCATTCCCAAGACGCTCTTAGGTTTAGTGACTGAGCACTGTCTACCAGAATCTTTTGCCAGTCTCAAGGAGTACTGCAATTCGCAACCTGCTGGCCTGGTATGTTTGTACTATACCCCATTCAGTGCTGGACTAACACAGTCAGGCTAAGGGGATGGAGACATTTAATTTCCTTTTGGCTAACTGTACATAAAATGTTCAGAAATTATATATTATCATATAGGACAGGGTTATTTGTGTGGAAGTATTGAGGATGCCTTTCATGGAAAACGCCTTTAATTTAAGGATCAGCAATTAATGTGATTTTACTGGCAATTTCTCCAAGAGTGAACAGAAAGAAATGCTCCTACTTTGTAATTTGACACTGATAACATTAGGAACAGGAACAAATCTGCAGTAAAAGAGACACACATCCCTCCGCTGGACACCATTTAAACTCAAGAGGCCAATAATTTCTTCCTTCAAATTTCTTATAGCTTCCCCAACAATGCCTCATTTATGAGATGCCATTTGAGACCAAAGTCTCATTTTAGTTTGGTTTCTGCAGCCTGGGGAAGAACTTGGCTTTCCCTAAATAACTTTCCAAATGGCCCCCTGACAAGGTCATTGCTATAAACAGCCAAGCCCTTAGTCCCCTGGTTCTCCTACCAATAGTCGAGGGAGGGTTTAAGAAGGGCTCTTTACCACGGATGGATGCAGTCACACACTGCCACGTGTCTCCCACACTCCCTGCTGACATCAGCCTGAAGCATGGCTGCTGACAGGCTGTAAATAGCATTCATTCTGCAGTAACTTTATTACCAGAGGCACTGGGTATGAGTTTGAATTAGTCCTGTATTAAGAATTTACTTACTAGGGTATCATGCATTAACAATTCAGCAGTTCCCTCAGCAATGATCTGATGATATCCACTGAAGCATTTATGATGCTTAAATGTAGCCCTGGTGAGTTACTCTCCTTGAATACATTCCGATTTCAGTTTAGATTTTTTTTGGCAATAAAAAGTCTCTGTAATCACTATGCTGTCCTTAAGGAGTGTTCATTTATTAGTTAAAAGGTGGGGCGTAAAAATGTCCGACCCTCCTGAGAGGGGGGGCGTAAAAAAGAATCTGAGCCCTCTTGAGAGGGGGGTCGTAAAAGGTAAGCCCCTTTCGAGCAAAAAAAGCCAGCGTATTACTATAGTTTAAAGGGGGGGCCCAACAATTTTCCACGCCTTCGGCAAGGGGGGCACAAAACGTTCTACGCCTTCTAGAGGAGGGGGGGGGTAAAAAATGTTTGCTCCTCTGCCCGAAATCTCAGCACCTCCCCCCCTGTAATTAATAAATGAGCACTCCCTTAAGGTGTTTACCGGCTGGGAGACGGTTTATGGACCCCCGCAGACCGGCAGATCGCTGCTGTGACTGCTGCCTGAACATCATCAAGGCTGCATCGACTCTAACTTTATCACCCTGCCCCAACCCCTGCCCCACCCCCACAAACCTGAGACCACGTGAGGAGGGCGGGTCATTCTGCTACATAGTACGGTATAGGATTTCCTCTCGGAGCAGTCCAAACATATAGCAGAGGCAACACTCTCCCAGCACAATCTTAGTTTAGACTCCATCTTAGTGGCATGCATTATTATACATTAGTAGTAGGTAGTTAAACATGGCTGACTCATACAGAGAGGTTCTCAGCTGTAATGTTGCCACCTCTTACTGCAGAATGGCGCCACCTCTAAGGGACAGGCCAAGGTGGGAGGGGAAGGATACATCGTTCATTCCTACTCTAATCATCTTCATTGCCCTGTCCCTACATCATTGATAAAATGATGCCCTACCCTCAACATGCCAATACATTTGTGTTATCAAGTGATGTATTCATCCCCCGCAATCGCTTCCTGGCATACATATATAGACTAAGACGGGCATCGTCTTGGGATATCTCACCACTCACATCCCACGCAGTGCCATAGCACCAATGCAGCCTCAGCGAGTTACTCCCCAGTGCTGCATTGGTGCATCATGCCGATCCTTTGGGAGTGTTTCAACCCCATAGGATCAGCATGATGCACCAATGTAGCACCCGCCAGTAACTCACCAGTGCTGCATTGGTGCATCATGCCAATGCTTTGGGAGTGTCTCAACCCCATAGGATAGGCATGATGCACCAATGCAGCCTTAGCGAGTAACTCGCCAGTGCTACATTGGTGCATCATGCCAATCCTTGGGAGTGTCTCAACCCCATAGGATCAGCATGATGCTTGAATACAGTACTGGTGAGTTACTCGCCAGGGCTGCAGTCATGCATCATGATGACTAAAGGCATGATGCACCTATACAGAATCAGCTCGTGACTCGCTGGCACTGCCTTGCTGCATCATTCCCAACGTTCAGGAGCGTATCATGATGCATGAATAGAGAACTGGCGAGTTACTCAGGGATGCATTCATGCCTTAAGTCGACTTTATATGACTGTACGTGTGACTTCTCAATGATTCATAGATCTGCGTCTTGATGAGTGCGACCTCCTGCACCCCCTTTTGGTGCACCTCGTCGGGCGTCATGGTGACAGAGAGGTGCCAGGGAAGACACTCAGCATACATGGTGGCGCCCCCTGGTAGACTCGACACTCCCTCCTGGGGCGCAGGTGCTGCATGTACTCCTGTAGGGGGGACATGAGGGCTACTATAAGGCTTAGACACATTGGGATATGGAGGCGGCCATATTGGCGTACATGGTGGCGCCCCCTGGTAGACTCGACACTCCCTCCTGGGGCGCAGGTGCTGCATGTACTCCTGTAGGGGGGACATGAGGGCTACTATAAGGCTTAGACACATTGGGATATGGAGGCGGCCATATTGGCGTACATGGTGGCGCCCCCTGGTAGACTGGACACTCCCTCGTGGGGGCGCAGGTGCTGCATGTACTCCTGTAGGGGGGACATGAGGGTTACTATAAGGCTTAGACACATTGGGATATGGAGGCGGCCATATTGGCGTACATGGTGGCGCCCCCTGGTAGACTGGACACTCCCTCGTGGGGGCGCAGGTGCTGCATGTACTCCTGTAGGGGGGACATGAGAGTTACTATATGGCTTAGACATAGGCTTAAATATATTGTTCTTATTCCTAATACTAAATGTCTCATTAATGTGTTATCTGCAAGTAGTATAGGGCAAATAGCCCTGTTTAGTCAGATTTCCATCACCCCACATCCCTGGGAATTCAAATTCAGGCAACCCATTAATATTTATTCAATCTCATTAAATATTTTAATACACAAGCCCTGTTGCTAAATTACCCTGGAGAGACATAGCATAGATTTTCAATATTCCATGTCTTATTAATGTGTATCAAATGAGTAATCTCAAGCAAAAAGCCATGTTTGGTCATATTTCCATGACCTCAAATCCCTTGGAATTTAAGTTCAGGCAACCCATTTAAATTTCATCCATCTCTAAACTCTTATACAAGCTAATACAACAGTCCTATAGCTAAATTACCATGGAGAAATATTGTTCTTATTCCTAATATTATATGTCTCTTTAATGTGCTATCTGCAAGTAGTACCAAGCAAATGGCCCCATTCATTCATATTTCCTCACATCCCTTGGAGTTTAAGTTCAGGCAACCCATTTATAATTGTTCAATCTCTAAGCCCTTATACATGCTAATAGACGAGTCCCAATGCTAAATTATCATAAAGAGACATTGTATACACATCCAATATTAAATGTCTTATTAATGTGTATTCTACAAGTAGTATTGAGCGAATAGCCCTATTTAGTCTATTCCGGGACCACATATCCCTAGGAATTCAAGTTCAGGCAACCCATTAATATTTATCCAATCTGTAAACCATTAAACATTCTGATACACAAGCCCTATTGCTAAATTACCATGGTGAGACATTGCATACATTTCCAGTATTGAATGTGTTATCATTGTGTATTAAATAAGTAATATCAAGCAAAAAGCCACATTTAGTCATATTTCCGTGACCTCACATCCCTACGAATTTAAGTTCAGGCAACCCATTTATATATGTTCCATCTCTAAACCCTTATACATGCTAATACACAAGTCATAGTGCTAAATAACCATGGAGAAATGATGTTCTTAATCCTACTACTAAATGACACATTAATGTGTTATCTACGAGTAGTATTGGGCAAATAACCCTATTCAGCCATTTTTCCGTCACCCCACCTCCCTGGGAATTCAAGTTCAGGCAACCCACTAATAATTTATTTAATCTCTGAACCATTATATATTCTAACACACAAGCCCTGTTGCTAAATTACCATGGAGAGACATAACATAGATTTCCAATATTGAATGTTTTATTAATGTGTATTAAAATGAGTAATATCAAGCAAAAAGCTATATTAAGTCATATTTCCGTGACCTCACATCCCTAGGAATTTAAGTTCAGGCAACCCATTTAAATTTGTTCCATCTCTAAACTCTTATACAAGCTAATACAACAGTCCTATTGCTAAATTACCATGGAGAAATATTGTTCTTATTCCTAATATTATATGTCTCTTTAATGTGCTATCTGCAAGTAGTACCAAGCAAATGGCCCCCATTCATTCATATTTCCTCACATCCCTTGGAGTTTAAGTTCAGGCAACCCATTTATATTTGTTCAATCTCTAAGCCCTTATACATGCTAATAGACGAGTCCCAATGCTAAATTATCATGAAGAGACATTGTATACACGTCCAATATTAAATGTCTTATTAATGTGTATTCTACAAGTAGTATTCAGCGAATAGCCCTATTTAGTCTATTCCGGGACCACATATCCCTAGGAATTCAAGTTCAGGCAACCCATTAATATTTATCCAATCTGTAAACCATTAAACATTCTGATACACAAGCCCTATTGCTAAATTACCATGGTGAGACATTGCATACATTTCCAGTATTGAATGTGTTATCATATATAAATGAATAATATCAAGCAAAAAGCCATATTTAGTCATATTTCTGTGACCTCACATCGTTACGAATTTAAGTTCAGGCAACCCATTTATATATGTGCCATCTCTAAACCCTCATACATACTAATACAGAAGTCATAGTGCTAAATTACCATGGAGAAATGATGTTCTTAATCCTAATACTAAATGTCTCAGTAATGTGTCATCCGCGAGTAGTATTGAGCAAATAGCCTTATTTAGTTATATTTCCGGGACCTCACATCCCTAGGAATTCAAGTTCAGGCAACCCATTGATATTCATTCAATCTCTAAACCAATAGATATTCAAATACAAAAGCCCTATTGCTAAATTACCATGGTGAGACATTGCATACATTTCCAGTATTGAATGTTTTATTAATGTTTATCAAATGAGTGATATCAAGCAAAAAGCCATGTTTCGTCATATTTCTGTGACCTCACATCCCTTGGAATTTAAGTTTAGGCAACCCATTTACATCTGTTTCATCTCTAGATCCATATACATGCTGATACAACAGTCCTATTGCTAAATTACCATGGAGAAATATTGTTCTTATTCCTAATACTAAATGTCTCTTTAATGTGTTATGTGCAAGTAGTGCCAAGCAAATAGCCCCATTTAGTCATATTTCCTCACATCCCTTGGAGTTTAAGTTCAGGCAACCCATTTATATTTGTTCAATCTCTGAGCCCTTATGCATTCTTATACATGAGTCCAATTTAAGGACCACACTGTGCACCAATGCATCAATACATCATGTTGTCATGATGCACCACTGCTGCACCACCCTAACCAGTTAAGCACAACATGGTACATCAATGCATCATGTTGTCTCTTTAAGGACCACATTGTACATCAATGCACCATGTCTTCATGATAACACTCCCTAACCCTTTAAGGATCACGCGGTGCATCATATTGTCATGATGCACCACTACCGCACCTCCCTCACCATTTTAGGACCACACAATGCACCAATGCATCGATGCATCATGTCGTCATGATGCACCACTGCCGGACCTCCGTCACAATTTAAGCACCACACGGTACATCAATGCACCCCCCGTCATGATGCACCACTACTGGACCTCTCTTAATCTTTAAGGACCACATCGTGCCTCAATGCATCATGTTGTCATGATGCACCACTGCCGCATCTCCCTTACCCTTTAAGGACCACATCGTGCCTCAATGCATCATGTCGTCATGATGCACCACTGCCACACCTCCCTTACCCTTTAAGGACCACATCGTGCATCAATGCATCATGTCGTTATGATGCACCACTGCCGCACCTCCCTCACCATATAAGCACCACACAGTGCATCAATGCACCCCCCTGTCATGATGCACCACTATTGCACCTCCCTCACCATTTAAGCACCACATGGTAAATCCGACATACTTAGTTTCCAAGACACCCATGCATATTGTCACTAGGATAACTTTACGATTATATCTGCTCCAAATATAAGCAAGATATGTTTTGTATAGATGGATATCTTTCAGAATATTTCTAGTAGTAATTGTCTGCAGTCTGGATAATATTTTAAAGTGGACAGTGTTCTGCATAGATGGACAGCTTCCAAAGGATTTCTAGTGGTGTTTGCTTGGGATCTGGATGTTATTGGTTACTGGGTACTGATAATGTACTGATAACGTAGGTCTGACATATTAAGTCTCCAAGACATCTTGGCATGTTATTAATGGGTGAAGTTTACCATTACATCTGCTCCAAAAATAGCTAGATATGTTCTACTTAAATGGAGATATTTTAGAATGTTTCTACTGGTGTTTGATTACGGTCTGCATTATATTTTAGAGTGGATGCCAGCCACGTAAATCCGACATATTAAGTGTCCAAGACATCCTGGCATATTGTAAATAGGAAAAGTTCACTATTATATCTGCTCCAAACAAGAGCTAGATATGTTCTGCATAGATGGCCAAGTAAAACCATGTAAAAATCGTTGAGATTCTGTGCAAAGATGGTCATTGACATTTACACTAATTTACCTGACCTGTACAACCGCCAATATTTACAATGATTTACCCTTCTGTAATTTCCAGGGAAATATATATGTAAATGTGTGTAATGATCATTGTAAAGCTGTGCATCGTGTGTGTCTAAAATGCACATTGGTTTACATGGCCTTTACATCAGGTGATATTTACATTCATTTATTAATTCTGTAATATCAAGTCAATATGTATGTAAATGTTTCAATATATCTTTGTAAATATGTTCAAAGCTAGTGCTTAAGATTTACACCCATTTACCTATATTTTACATCAAAAATGGATTAACATGCGTTTACCCCCTTGTGTGATTTAAATCTAACACATTGGGCACCATGCAGGCTTGGTTAGGCTACCTCACATGGTGCATCAATGCATCAATGCATCATGTCTTCATGATGCACCACTGCAACACCTCCCTAACCCTTTAAGGATCACATGGTGCATCAATGCATCAATGCATCATGTCTTCATGATGCACCACTGCAGCACCTCCCTAACCCTTTAAGGATCACATGGTGCATCAATGCATCAATGCATCATGTCTTCATGATGCACCACTGCAGCACCTCCCTCACCATTTAAGCACCACATGGTTAATCCGACATACTATGTCTCAAAGACACCCATGCATATTGTCACTAGGATAACTTTACGATTATATCTGCTCCAAATATAAGCAAGATATGTTTTGTATAGATGGATATCTTTCAGAATATTTCTAGTGGTAATTGTCTGCAGTCTGGATGATATTTTAAAGTGGACAGTGACTATGTAAATCTGACATATTAAGTCTCCAAAACATCTAAGTATACCCTAAATGACATATGTTAAAAATCTGCTATAAACACAGCCTTTATGTGTCTTTCATAGATGGACATCTTCCAAAAGATTTCTAGTGGTGTTTGCTTTGGATCTGGATGTTATTGGTTACTGGGTACTGATTACTTAAGTCTGACATATTAAGTCTCGAAGACATCCTGGCATATTGTTGATGGGAGAAGTTTACTAATACATCTGCTCCAAAAAGAGCTAGATATGTTCTGCATAAATGGAGATCTTTTAGAATATTTCTAGTGGTGTTTGCTTGCAGTCTGGATGATATTTTAGAGTGGACACCAACTACGTAAATCCGACATATTAAGTCTCCAAGATATCAATGCATATTGCAAATAGGAGAAGTTTACTATTATGTCTGCTCCAAAAAAAAACCAGATATGTTCTGCATAGATGGCAATCTTTTAGAATATTCCAACTGGTGCTTGATTACAGTCTGAATGTTATTTTATGCTGGACAACAACCCTTAAATCCGACGCATAAAGTCTGCAAGACATCCTGGCATATCGTAAATGGTGGAAGTTTATGGTGGAAGTCATATCTGCTCCAAACAAAAACTATATATATGTTCGACATAGATGGACATCTTTCAAAATATTTCTAGAGGTGTTTGCTTGCAGTCAGAATGATAATTTAGAGTGGGCAGCGACAATGTAAATCCGACACATTAAGTCTCTGAGACATATAAGTAAACCTTTAATGACAAACGTTCACAATTATATCTGCTATAAACAAAGCCTTTATGTGTATTGTATAGGTGGACATTTCCAAAAGAGTTCTACTGCTGTTTTCTTGGGATCTGGATGACATTATTTACTGGACGCAGAGTATGTAAATCTGACATATTAAGTCTCCAAGACATAGTGTAAATGGGAGAACTTGACTATTATATCTGCTGCAAACAAAAGCTAGATAATTATGTTCTGCATAGATGGAAATCTTTTAGAATATATCAACTTGTGTTTGATTACGGTATGGATGATATTTGAGAGTGGACACAGACTACGTTAATCCGACATATCAAGTCACTTAGCCATCTTAGTATACCCCCAAGGACATTAGTTTGGGATTACATATTCTATAAACAAAGCCTTTATATCTGTCTTGTATTGATGAACTACTCTCAGAATATTGCTAGTTGTGTTTGCTCGCAGTCTGCATGCTATTCATTAAAGGGTAACGAGTATGTAAATCCGACATATTAAGTCCCTGAGACATCCATGGATATTGTTACCGGTAGAAGTTTCCTATCATATCTGCTCCAAACAAAAGCCAAATATGTTCTGCATATAGATGGACATCTTTCAGTATATTTTAAGTGGCATTTGCTTGTGGTCTGGAAGATTTTTTAAAGTGGACAGGGACTATGTAAATCCGACATATTAAGTCTCCAAGACATCTAAGTATACCCTTAATGACATAAGTTTACAGTTATGTCTGCAATAAATAAAGCCTTTATGTGTCTTTTATAGATGGAGATCTTCTAAATAATTTCTAATGGTGTTTGCTTGGGATCTGGCTGATATTGGTTACTGGGTACCGATTATGTAAATCCGACATATTAAGTCCCTGAGACATCCATGTATATTGTAAATGGCAGAAGACTACTATCATATCTGCTGCAAACAACAGCTAGACATGTTCTGCAGAGATGAACATCTTTCAACATATTTCTAGTGGTGTTTGCTTGTGGTCTGAATGATATTTTAGAGTGGGCAGCAACAATGTTAATCCGTAATATTAAGTCTCCAAGACATATAAGTATACCCTTAATGAGATATCTTCACAATTATATCTGCTATAAACACAGCCTTTCTGTGTCTTGTATAGATGGAGATCTTCCAGAAGATTTCTAGTCCTGTTTGCTTGGGATCTGGATGATATTGGTTACCGGGTACTGATTACGTAAATCTGAAATGTTAAGTCTCCAAGACATCCAAGCATATTGTATATGGCAGAAGTTTACTATTATATCTACTGCAAACAACAGCTAGACATGTTCTGCATAGATGGACATCTTTCAGAATATTTCTAGTGGTGTTTGCTTGCAGTCTGAATGATATTTTAGAGTAGACACCAACTACGTAAATCCGACATATTAAGTCTCCAAGACATCAATGCATATTGTAAATGGGAGAATTTTACTATTACGTCTGCTCCAAAGAAAAGCCAGATATGTTTTGCATGGATGGCAATCTTTTAGAATATTTCTAGTGGTGTTTGATTATGGTCTGGATGATATTTTATGCTGGACACAGACCCATAAATCCTACACATAAAGTCTGCAAGACATCCTGCCATATCGTAAAAGGGAGAAGTTTACTATTATATCTGCTCCAAACAAAAACTAGATATGTTCTGCATAGTTGGATATCTTTCAGAACATTTCTAGTGGTGTTTGTTTGAGGTCTGAATGATAGTTTAGAGTGGGCAACGACAATGTAAATCCGACATATTTAGTCTCCAAGACATATAAGTATACCCTTAATGACGTGTGATCATAATTACATCGGCTATAAACAAAGCCTTTATGTGTATTGTATAGGTGGACATTTCCAAAAGAGTTTTACTGCTGTTTTCTTGGGATCTGGATGACATTATTTACTGGACCCAGAGTATGTAAATCTGACACATTAAGTCTCCAAGACATAGTGTAAATGGGAGAACTTGACTATTATATCTGCTGCAAACAAAAGCTAGATAATTATGTTCTGCATAGATGGAAATCTTTTAGAATATATCAACTTGTGTTTGATTACGGTATGGATGATATTTGAGAGTGGACACAGACTACGTAAATCCGACATATTAAGTCACTTAGCCATCTTAGTATACCCCAAAGGACTTTAGTTTGGGATTACATATGCTATAAACAAAGCCTATATATCTGTCTTGTATTGATGAACTACTTTCAGAAAGTTTCTAGTGGTGTTTGCTTGCAGTCTGCATGCTATTCATTAAAGGCTAATGAGTATGTAAATCCAACATATTAAGTCCCTGAGACATCCATGCATATTGTCACTGGTAGAAGTTTACTATTATATCTGCTCCAAACAAAAGCTAGATATGTTCTGCATAAATGGAGAATTTTTAGAATGTTTCTACTGGTGTTTGATTACAGTCTATATTTTAGAGTACATGCCAGCCACGTAAATCCGACATATTAAGTCTCCAAGACATCTTGGCATTTTGTAAATAGGAAAAGTTTACTTTTTTATCTGCTCCAAACAAGAGCTAGATATGTTCTGCATAGATTGAGATATTCCAGAATATTTCTAATGGTGTTTGCTTGCAGTCTGGATGATATTTTAGAGTGGACACCAACTACGTAAATCCAACATATTAAGTCTCCAAGACATCAATGCATATTGCAAAAGGGGGAGTTTACTATTATATCTGCTTCAAAGAAAAGCCAGATATGTTCTGCATAGATGGCAATCTTTTAGAATATTTCAACTGGTGTTTGCTTACGGTCTGGATGATATTTTAGAGTGGACACGGACCTGTAAATCCGACACATAAAGTCTGCAAGACATCCTGGCATATCGTAAATGGGTGAAGTCTACTTTTATATCTGCTCCAAACAAAAACTAGATGTGTTCTGCATAGTTGGATATCTTTTAGAATATTTCTAGTGGTGTTTGCTTGCAGTCTGCATGCTATTCATTAAAGGGTAATGAGTATGTAAATCCGACATATTAAGTCCAGGAGACATCCATGCATATTGTCACTGGGAGAAGTTAACTATTATACCTGCTCCTAACAAAAGCTAAATACGTTTTGCATAGATGGACATCTTTCAGTATATTTTAAGTGGTGTTAGCTTGCAGTCGGGATGATATTTTGGAGTGGACAGCGGCTATGTAAATCTGACATATTAAGTCTCCAAGACATCTAAGTATACCCTTCATGACATAAGTTTACAGTTATGTCTGCAATAAATGAAGCCTTTATGTGTCTTTTATAGATGGACATCTTCTAACAAATTTCTAATGGTGTTTGCTTGGGATCTGGATGATATTGGTTACTGGGTACCGATTATGTAAATCCGACATGTTAACTCTCCAAGACATCCATGCATATTGTATATGGCAGAAGTTAACTATTATATCTGCTGCAAACAACAGCTAGACATGTTCCACAAAAATGGACATCTTTCAGAATATTTCTAGAGGTGTTTGCTAGCGGTCTGAATGATATTTTAGAGCAGGCAGCGACAATGTAAATCCGACATATTAAGTCTCCAAGACATATAAGTATACCTTAATGAGATATGTTCACAATTATATCAGCTATAAACAAAGCCTTTATGTGTCTTGCATAGGTGGACATTTCCAAAAGAGTTCTACTGCTCTTTGCTTGGGATCTGGATGTTATTGGTTACTGGGTACAGAGTATGTAAATCTGACATATTAAGTCTCCAAGACATAGTGTAAATGGGAGAGGTCTACTATTATATATGCTGCAAACAAAAGCTAGATAATTATGTTCTGCATAGATGGCAATCTTTTAGAATAAATCAATTGGTGTTTGATTACCGTATGGATGATATTTGAGAGTGGACACAGACTGCGTAAATCCGACATATGAAGTCACCTAGCCATCTGAGTATAACCCCAAGGACATTAGTTTGGGATTACATGTGCTATAAACAAAGCCTATATATCTGTCTTGTATTGATGAACTACTCTCAGAATATTGCTAGTTGTGTGTGCTTGCACTCTGCATGCTATTCATTAAAGGGTAACGAGTATGTAAATCTGATATATTAAGTCCCTGAGACATCCATGCATATTGCCACTGGGAGAAGTTTACTATCATATCTGCTCCAAACAAAAGCTAAATATGTTTTGCATATAGATGGACATCTTTTAGTCTATTTTAAGTGGCGTTTGCTTGTGGTCTGGAAGATTTTTTTAAAGTGGACAGGAACTATGTAAATCTGACATATTAAGTCTCCAAGACATCTAAGTATACCCTTAATGACATAAGTTTACAGTTATGTCTGCAATAAATAAAGCCTTCATGTGTCTTTTATAGATGGACATCTTCTAAAAAATTTCGATATTTGAGAGTGGACACGGACTACGTAAATCCGACATATAAAGTCACCTAGCCATCTGAGTATAACCCCAAAGACATTAGTTTGGGATTACATATTCTATAAACAAAGCTTATATATCTGTCTTGTATTGATGAACTACTCTCAGAATATTGCTATTTGTGTGTGCTTGCAGTCTGCATGCTATTCATTAAAGGGTTACGAGTATGTAAATCCGACACATTAAGTCCCTGAGACATCCATGCATATTGTCACTGGGAGAAGTTTACTATCATATCTGCTCCAAACAAAAGCCAAATATGTTCTGCATATAGATTGACATCTTTCAGTATATTTCAAGTGGCGTTTGCTTGTGGTCTGGATGATTTTTTAGAGTGGACAGTGACTATGTAAATCCGACATATTAAGTCTCCAAGACATATAAGTATACCCTTAATGAGATATCTTCACAATTATATCTGCTATAAACACAGCCTTTATGTGTCTTGTATAGATGGACATCTTCCAGAAGATTTCTAGTCCTGTTTACTTGGGATCTGGATGATATTGGTTACTGGGTACCGATTATGTAAATCCGACATGTTAAGTCTCCAAGACATCCATGCATATTGTATATGGCAGAAGTTTACTATTATATCTGCTGCAAACAACAGCTAGACATGTTCAGCATGGATGGACATCTTTCAGAATATTTCTAGAGGTGTTTGGTAGCGGTCTGAATGATATTTTAGAGCAGGCAGCGACAATGTAAATCCGACATATTAAGTCTGCAAGACATATAAGTATACCTTAATGAGATATGTTCACAATAATATCTGCTATAAACAAAGCCTTTATGTGTCTTGCATAGGTGGACATTTCCAAAAGAGTTGCTACTGCTGTTTGCTTGGGATCTGGATGTTATTGGTTACTGGGTACCGAGTATGTAAATCTGACATATTAAGTTTCCAAGACATAGCGAAAATAGGAGAGGTCTACTATTATATATGCTGCCAAAAAAAGCTAGATAATTATGTTCTGCATAGATGGAAATCTTTTAGAATAAATCAATTGGTGTTTGATTACCGTATGGTTGATATTTGTGAGTGGACCCGGACTATGTAAATCCGACATATGAAGTCACCTAGCCATCTGAGTATAACCCCAAGGACATTAGTTTGGGATTACATATTCTATAAACAAAGCCTATATATCTGTCTTGTACTGATGAACTACTCTCAGAATATTGCTAGTTGTGTGTGCTTGCAGTCTGCATGCTATTCATTAAAGGGTAATGAGTATGCAATTCTGATACATTAAGTCCCTGAGACATCCATGCATATTGTCACTGTGAGAAGTTTACTATCATATCTGCTCCAAACAAAAGCTAAATATGTTCTGCATAGAGATGGACATCTTTCAGTATATTTTAAGTGGCGTTTGCTTGTGGTCTGGAAGATTTTTTAAAGTGGACAGGGACTATGTAAATCCGACATATTAAGTCTCCAAGACATCTAAGTATACCCTTAATGACATAAGTTTACAGTTATGTCTGCAATAAATAAAGCCTTTATGTGTCTTTTATAGATGGAGATCTTCTAAAAGATTTCTAATGGTGTTTCCTTGGGATCTGGATGATATTGGTTACTGGGTACCGATTATGTAAATCCGACATGTTAAGTCTCCAAGACATCCATGCATATTGTATATGGCAGAAGTTTACTATTATATCTGCTGCAAACAACAGCTAGACATGTTCCGCATGGATGGACATCTCTCAGAATATTTCTAGAGGTGTTTGCTCGCGGTCTATATGATATTTTAGAGCAGGCAGCGACAATGTAAATCCGACATATTAAGTTTCCAAGACATATAAGTATACCTTAATGAGATATGTTCACAATTATGGCAGCTATAAACAAAGCCTTTATGTGTTTTGCATAGGTGGACATTTCCAAAAGAGTTCTACTGCAGTTTGCTTGGGATCTGGATGTTATTGGTTACTGGGTACCGAGTATGTAAATCTGACATATTAAGTCTCCAAGATATAGTGTAAATGGGAGAAGTTGACTATTATATCTGCTGCAAACAAAAGCTAGATAAATATGTTCTGCATAGATGGAAATCTTTTAGAATATATCAATTGGTGTTTGATTACGGTATGGATGATATTTGAGAGTGGACACAGACTACGTTAATCCGACATATCAAGTCACTTAGCCATCTTAGTATACCCCAAAGGACATTAGTTTGGGATTACATATTCTATAAACAAAGCCTATATATCTGTCTTGTATTGATGAACTACTCTCAGAATATTGCTAGTTGTGTTTGCTCGCAGTCTGCATGCTATTCATTAAAGGGTAACGAGTATGTAAATCCGACATATTAAGTCCCTGAGACATCCATGCATATTGTCACTGGGAGAAGTTTACTACCATATCTGCTCCAAACAAAAGCCAAATATGTTCTGCATATAGATGGACATCTTTCAGTATATTTTAAGTGGCGTTTGCTTGTGGTCTGGATGATTTTTTAGAGTGGACAGTGACTATGTAAATCCGACATATTAAGTCTCCAAGACATCTAAGTATACCCTTAATGACATAAGTTTACAGTTATGTCTGCAATAAATAATGAGATATGTTCACAATTATATCAGCTATAAACGAAGCCTTTATGTGTCTTGCATAGGTGGACATTTCCAAAAGAGTTCTTCTGCAGTTTGCTTTGGATCTGGATGTCATTGGTTACTGGGTACCGAGTATGTAAATCTGACATATTAAGTCCCTGAGACATCCATGCATATTGTCACTGGTAGAAGTTTACTATCATATCTGCTCCAAACAAAAGCCAAATATGTTCTGCATATAGATGGACATCTTTCAGTATATTTTAAGTGGCGTTTGCTTGTGGTCTGGATGATTTTTTAGAGTGGACAGCGACTTTGTAAATCCGACATATTAAGTCTCCAAGACATCTAAGTATACCCTTAATGACATAAGCTTACAGTTATATCTGCTAGAAATAAAGCCTTTATGTGTCTTTTATAGATGGACATCTCCCAAAAGATTTCTAGTGGTGTTTGCTTGGGATCTGGATGATATTGGTTACTGGGTACCGATTACATAAATCTGACATGTTAAGTCTCCAAGACATCCATGCACATTGTATATGGCAGAAGTTTACTATTATATCTGCTGCAAACAACAGGTAGACATGTTCTGCATAGATGGACGTCTTTCAGAATATTTCAAGTGGTGTTTGATTACTGTGTGGATGATAGTTTAGACTGGACCTTGACCCGTAGATCCTACACATAAAGTCTGCAAGACAACCTGGCCTATCGTAAATTGTGGAAGTTTACTATCATATCTGCTCCAAACAAAAACTATATATGTTCCACATAGATGGACATCTTTCAAAATATTTCAAGAGGTGTTTGCTTGCAGTCAGAATGATAATTTAGAGTGGGCAGCGACAATGTAAATCCGACACATTAAGTCTCCTTGACATATAAGTATACCCTTAATGACATATGTTCACAATTATATCTGCTATAAACAAAGCCTTTATGTGTATTGTATAGGTTGACATTTCCAAAAGAGTTCTACTGCTGTTTTCTTGGGATCTGGATGTCATTATTTACTGGACGCAGAGTATGTAAATCTGACATATTAAGTCTCCAAGACATAGTGTAAATAAGAGAACTTGACTATTATATCTGCTGCAAACAAAAGCTAGATAATTAAGTTCTGCATAAATGGAAATCTTTTAGAATATATCAACTTGTGTTTGATTACGGTATGGATGATATTTGAGAGTGGACACAGACTACGTTAATCCAACATATCAAGTCACTTAGCCATCTTAGTATACCCCAAAGGACATTAGTTTGGGATTGCATATTCTATAAACAAAGCCTATATATCTGTCTTGTATTGATGAACTACTCTCAGAAGTTTCTAGTTGTGTTTGCTCACAGTCTGCATGCTATTCATTAAGGGCTAATGAGTATGTAAATCCAACATATTAAGTTCCTGAGACATCCCTGCATCTTGTCACTGGGAGAAGTTTACTATTATATCTGCTCCAAACAAAAACTAGATATGTTCTGCATAGTTGGATTTCTTTCAGAACATTTCTAGTGGTGTTTGTTTGAGGTCTGAATGATAGTTTAGAGTGGGCAGCGACAATGTAAATCCGACATATTTAGTCTCCAAGACATAGAAGTATACCCTTAATGACATATGTTCATAATTATATCGGCTATAAACGAAGCCTTTGTGTCTTGTATAGGTGGACATTTCCAAAAAAGTTTTACTGCTGTTTGCTTGGGATCTAGATGATATTATTTACTGCGTGCCAAGTATGTAAATCCGACATATTAAGTCTCCAAGACATCTAAGTATACCCTTAATGACATAAGTTTACAGTTATGTCTGCAATAAATAAAGCCTTTATGTGTCTTTTATAGATGGAGATCTTCTAAAAGATTTCTAATGGTGTTTCCTTGGGATCTGGATGATATTGGTTACTGGGTACCGATTATGTAAATCCGACATGTTAAGTCTCCAAGACATCCATGCATATTGTATATGGCAGAAGTTTACTATTATATCTGCTGCAAACAACAGCTAGACATGTTCCGCATGGATAGACATCTCTCAGAATATTTCTAGAGGTGTTTGCTCGCGGTCTATATGATATTTTAGAGCAGGCAGCGACAATGTAAATCCGACATATTAAGTTTCCAAGACATATAAGTATACCTTAATGAGATATGTTCACAATTATGGCAGCTATAAACAAAGCCTTTATGTGTTTTGCATAGGTGGACATTTCCAAAAGAGTTCTACTGCAGTTTGCTTGGGATCTGGATGTTATTGGTTACTGGGTACCGAGTATGTAAATCTGACATATTAAGTCTCCAAGATATAGTGTAAATGGGAGAAGTTGACTATTATATCTGCTGCAAACAAAAGCTAGATAATTATGTTCTGCATAGATGGAAATCTTTAAGAATATATCAATTGGTGTTTGATTACGGTATGGATGATATTTGAGAGTGGACACAGACTACGTTAATCCGACATATCAAGTCACTTAGCCATCTTAGTATACCCCCAAGGACATTAGTTTGGGATTACATATTCTATAAACAAAGCCTATATATCTGTCTTGTATTGATGAACTACTCTCAGAATATTGCTAGTTGTGTTTGCTCGCAGTCTGCATGCTATTCATTAAAGGGTAACGAGTATGTAAATCCGACATATTAAGTCCCTGAGACATCCATGCATATTGTCACTGGGAGAAGTTTACTACCATATCTGCTCCAAACAAAAGCCAAATATGTTCTGCATATAGATGGACATCTTTCAGTATATTTTAAGTGGCGTTTGCTTGTGGTCTGGATGATTTTTTAGAGTGGACAGTGACTATGTAAATCCGACATATTAAGTCTCCAAGACATCTAAGTATACCCTTAATGACATAAGTTTACAGTTATGTCTGCAATAAATAATGAGATATGTTCACAATTATATCAGCTATAAACGAAGCCTTTATGTGTCTTGCATAGGTGGACATTTCCAAAAGAGTTCTTCTGCAGTTTGCTTTGGATCTGGATGTCATTGGTTACTGGGTACCGAGTATGTAAATCTGACATATTAAGTCCCTGAGACATCCATGCATATTGTCACTGGTAGAAGTTTACTATCATATCTGCTCCAAACAAAAGCCAAATATGTTCTGCATATAGATGGACATCTTTCAGTATATTTTAAGTGGCGTTTGCTTGTGGTCTGGATGATTTTTTAGAGTGGACAGCGACTTTGTAAATCCGACATATTAAGTCTCCAAGACATCTAAGTATACCCTTAATGACATAAGCTTACAGTTATATCTGCTAGAAATAAAGCCTTTATGTGTCTTTTATAGATGGACATCTCCCAAAAGATTTCTAGTGGTGTTTGCTTGGGATCTGGATGATATTGGTTACTGGGTACCGATTACATAAATCTGACATGTTAAGTCTCCAAGACATCCATGCATATTGTATATTGCAGAAGTTCACTATTATATCTGCTGCAAACAAAAGCTAGACATGTTCCGCATGGATGGACATCTTTCAGAATATTTCTAGAGGTGTTTGCTAGCGGTCTGAATGATATTTTAGAGCAGGCAGCAACAATGTAAATCCGGCATATTAAGTCTCCAAGACATATAAGTATACCTTAATGAGATATGTTCACAATTATATCAGCTAGAAACAAAGCCTTTATGTGTCTTGCATAGGTGGACATTTCCAAAAGAGTTCTACTGCTGTTTGCTTGGGATCTTGATGTTATTGGTTACTGGGAACCGAGTATGTAATTCTGACATATTAAGTCTCCAAGACATAGTATAAATGGGAGAACTTGACTACTATATCTGCTGCAAACAAAAGCTAGATAATTATGTTCTGCATAGATGGAAATCTTTTAGAATAAATCAATTGGTGTTTGATTACGGTATGGATGATATTTGAGAGTGGACACGGACTACGTAAATCCGACAAATGAAGTCACCTAGCCATCTTAGTATACCCCCAAGGACATTAGTCTTGGATTACATATTCTATAAACAAAGCCTATATATCTGTCTTGCATTGATGAACTACTCTCAAAATATTGCTAGTTGTGTTTGCTCGCAGTCTGCATGCTATTCATTAAAGGGTAAGGAGTATGTAAATCCGACATATTAAGTCCCAGAGACATCCATGCATATTGTCACTGAGAGAAGTTTACTATCATATCTGCTCCAAACAAAAGCCAAATATGTTCTGCATATAGATGGACATCTTTCAGTATATTTTAAGTGGCGTTTGCTTGTGGTCTGGATGATTTTTTAGAGTGTACAGTGACTATGTAAATCCCACATATTAAGTCTCCAAGACATCTAAGTATACCCTTAATGACATGAGTTTACAGTTATGTCTGCAATATTTAAAGCCTTCATGTGTCTTTTATAGATGGACATCTTCTAAAAGATTTCTAATGGTGTTTCCTTGGGATCTGGATGATATTGGTTACTGGGTACCGATTATGTAAATCCGACATGTTAAGTCTCCAAGACATCCATGCATATAGTATATTGCAGAAGTTCACTATTATATCTGCTGCAAACAACAGCTAGACATGTTCCGCATGGATGGACATCTTTCAGAATATTTCTAGAGGTGTTTGCTAGCGGTCTGAATGATATTTTAGAGCAGGCAGCAACAATGTAAATCCGACATATTAAGTCTCCAAGACATATAAGTATACCTTAATGAGATATGTTCACAATTATATCAGCTAGAAACAAAGCCTTCATGTGTCTTGCATAGGTGGACATTTCCAAAAGAGTTCTACTGCTGTTTGCTTGGGATCTTGATGTTATTGGTTACTGGGAACCGAGTATGTAATTCTGACATATTAAGTCTCCAAGACATAGTATAAATGGGAGAACTTGACTACTATATCTGCTGCAAACAAAAGCTAGATAATTATGTTCTGCATAGATGGAAATCTTTTAGAATAAATCAATTGGTGTTTGATTACGGTATGGATGATATTTGAGAGTGGACACGGACTACGTAAATCCGACATATGAAGTCACCTAGCCATCTTAGTATACCCCCAAGGACATTAGTCTTGGATTACATATTCTATAAACAAAGCCTATATATCTGTCTTGCATTGATGAACTACTCTCAGAATATTGCTAGTTGTGTTTGCTCGCAGTCTGCATGCTATTCATTAAAGGGTAAGGAGTATGTAAATATGACAAATTAAGTCCCTGAGACATCCATGCATATTGTCACTGGGAGAAGTTTACTATCATATCTGCTCCAAACAAAAGCCAAATATGTTCTGCATATAGATGGACATCTTTCAGTATATTTTAAGTGGCGTTTGCTTGTGGTCTGGATGATTTTTTAGAGTGTACAGTGACTATGTAAATCCGACATATTAAGTCTCCAAGACATCTAAGTATACCCTTAATGACATGAGTTTACAGTTATGTCTGCAATAAATAAAGCCTTCATGTGTCTTTTATAGATGGACATATTCTAAAAGATTTCTAATGGTGTTTCCTTGGGATCTGGATGATATTGGTTACTGGGTACCGATTATGTAAATCCGACATGTTAAGTCTCCAAGACATCCATGCATATTGTATATTGCAGAAGTTTACTATTATATCTGCTGCAAACAACAGCTAGACATGTTCTGCATGGATGGACATCTTTCAGAATATTTCTAGAGGTGTTTGCTAGCGGTCTGAATGATATTTTAGAGCAGGCAGCAACAATGTAAATCCGACATATTAAGTCTCCAAGACATATAAGTATACCTTAATGAGATATGTTCACAATTATATCAGCTATAAACAAAGCCTTTATGTGTCTTGCATAGGTGGACATTTCCAAAAGAGTTCTACTGCTGTTTGCTTGGGATCTTGATGTTATTGGTTACTGGGTACCGAGTATGTAATTCTGACATATTAAGTCTCCAAGACATAGTATAAATGGGAGAACTTGACTATTATATCTGCTGCAAACAAAAGCTAGATAATTATGTTCTGCATAGATGGAAATCTTTTAGAATAAATCAATTGGTGTTTGATTACGGTATGGATGATATTTGAGAGTGGACACGGACTACGTAAATCCGACATATGAAGTCACCTAGCCATCTGAGTATAACCCCAAGGACATTAGTTTGGGATTACATGTGCTATAAACAAAGCTTATATATCTGTCTTGTATTGATGAACTACTCTCAGAATATTGCTAGTTGTGTTTGCTCGCAGTCTGCATGCTATTCATTAAAGGGTAACGAGTATGCAATTCTGATATATTAAGTCCCTGAGACATCCATGCATATTGTCACTGGGAAAAGTTTACTTTCATATCTGCTCCAAACAAAAGCTAAATATGTTTTGCATATAGATGGACATCTTTCAGTATATTTTAAGTGGCGTTTGCTTGTGGTCTGGATGATTTTTTAAAGTGGACAGGGACTATGTAAATCCGACATATTAAGTCTCCAAGACATCTAAGTATACCCTTAATGACATAAGTTTACAGTTATGTCTGCAATAAATAAAGCCTTTATGTGTCTTTTATAGATGGACATCTTCTAAAAAATTTCTAATGGTGTTTGCTCTGGATCTGGATGATATTGGTTACTGGGTTTCGATTACGTAAATCCGACATGTTAAGTCTCCAAGACATCCATGCATATTGTATGTGGCAGAAGTTTACTATTATATCTGCTGCAAACAACAGCTAGACATGTGCTGCATAGATGGACATCTTTCAGAATATTTCTAGTGGTGTTTGCTTGCAGTCTGAATGATATTTTAGAGTGGACACCAACTACGTAAATCCGACATATTAAGTCTCCAAGACATCCTGGCATATCGTAAAAGGGAGAAGTTTACTATTATATCTGCTCCAAACAAAAACTAGATATGTTCTGCATAGTTGGATATCTTTCAGAATATTTCTAGTGGTGTTTGTTCGAGGTCTGAATGATAGTTTAAAGTGGGCAGCGACAATGTAAATCCAACATATTTAGTCTCCAAGACATATAAGTATACCCTTAATGACATATGTTCATAATGATATCGGCTATAAACGAAACCTTTGTGTCTTGTATAGGTGGACATTTCCAAAAAAGTTTTACTGCTGTTTGCTTGGGATCTGGATGTTGTTGGTTACTGGGTACCGAGTATGTAAATCTGACATATTAAGTCTCCAAGACATAGTGTAAATGGGAGAGGTCTACTATTATATATGCTGCAAACAAAAGCTAGATAATTATGTTCTGCATAGATGGAAATCTTTTAGAATAAATCAATTGGTGTTTGAATACGGTATGGATGATATTTGAGAGTGGACACAGACTACGTTAATCCGACATATCAAGTCACCTAGCCATCTTAGTATACCCCCAAGGACATTAGTTTGGGATTACATATTCTATAAACAAAGCCTATATATCTGTCTTGTATTGATGAACTACTCTCAGAATATTGCTAGTTGTGTTTGCTCGCAGTCTGCATGCTATTCATTAAAGGGTAACGAGTATGTAAATCCGACATATTAAGTCCCTGAGACATCCATGCATATTGTCACTGGTAGAAGTTTACTATTATATCTGCTCCAAACAAAAGCCAAATATGTTCTGCATATAGATGGACATCTTTCAGTCTATTTTAAGTGGCGTTTGCTTGTGGTCTGGATGATTTTTTATAGTGGACAGTGACTATGTAAATCCGACATATTAAGTCTCCAAGACATCTAAGTATACCCTTAATGACATAAGTTTACAGTTATGTCTGCAATAAATAAAGCCTTTATGTGTCTTTTATAGATGGACATTTTCTAAAAGATTTCTAATGGTGTTTGCTTGGGATCTGGATGATATTGGTTACTGGGTACCGATTATGTAAATCCGACATGTTAAATCTGCAAGACATCCATACATATTGTATATGGCAGAAGTTTACTGTTATATCTGCTGCAAACAACAGCTAGACATGTTCCGCACGGATGGACATCTTTCGGAATATTTCTAGTGGTGTTTGCTAGCGGTCTGAATGATATTTTAGAGCAGGCAGAGACAATGTAAATCCGACATATTAAGTCTCCAAGACATATAAGTATACCTTAATGAGATATGTTCACAATTATATCAGCTATAAACAAAGCCTTTATGTGTCTTGCATAGGTGGACATTTCCAAAAGGGTTCTACTCCTGCTTGCTTGGGATCTGGATGTTATTGGTTACTCGGTACCGAGTATGTAAATCTGACATATTAAGTCTCCAAGACATAGTGTAAATGGGAGAGGTCTACTATTATATATGCTGCAAACAAAAGCTAGATCATTATGTTCTGCATAGATGGAAATCTTTTAGAATAAATCAATTGGTGTTTGAATACGGTATGGATGATATTTGAGAGTGGACACGGACTACGTTAATCCGACATATCAAGTCACCTAGCCATCTTAGTATACCCCCAAGGACATTATTTTGGGATAACATGTGCTATAAACAAAGCTTATATATCTGTCTTGTATTGATGAACTACTCTCAGAATATTGCTAGTTGTGTGTGCTTGCACTCTGCATGCTATTCATTTAAGGGTAACGAGTATGCAATTCTGATATATTAAGTCCCTGAGACATCCATGCATATTGTCACTGGGAGAAGTTTACTATCATATCTGCTCCAAACAAAAGCTAAATATGTTTTGCATATAGATGGACATCTTTCAGTCTATTTTAAGTGGCGTTTGCTTGTGGTCTGGAAGATTTTTTAAAGTGGACAGGGACTATGTAAATCCGACATATTAAGTCTCCAAGACATCTAGGTAAACCCTTAATGACATAAGTTTACAGTTATGTCTGCAATAAATAACGCCTTTATGTGTCTTTTATAGATGGACATCTTCTAACAAATTTCTAATGGTGTTTGCTTGGGATCTGGATGATATTGGTTACTGGGTACGGATTAGGTAAATCCGACATGTTAAGTCCCTGAGACATCCATGTATATTGTAAATGGCAGAAGACTACTATCATATCTGCTGCAAACAACAGCTAGACATGTTCTGCAGAGATGGACATCTTTCAAAATATTTCTAGTGGTGTTTGCGTGGTCTGAATGATATTTTAGAGTGGGCAGCAACAACCTTAATCCGTAATATTAAGTCTCCAAGACATATAAGTATACCCTTAATGAGATATCTTCAAAATTATATCTGCTATAAACACAGCCTTTATGTGTCTTGTATAGATGGAGATCTTCCAGAAGATTTCTATTCCTGTTTGCTTGGGATCTGGATGATATTGGTCACCGGGTACTGATTAAGTAAATCTGACATGTTAAGTCTCCAAGACATCCATGCATATTGTATATGGCAGAAGTTTACTATTATATCTGCTGCAAACAACAGCTAGACATGTTCTGCATAGATGGACATCTTTCAGAATATTTCTAGTTGTGTTTGCTTTCAGTCTGAATGATATTTTAGAGTAGACACGAACTATGTAAATCCGACATATTAAGTCTCCAAGACATACCGACATAGTGTAAATGGCAGAAGTTTACTCTTATATCTGCTGCAAACAAAAGCTAGATATGTTCTCTATAGATGGCCATCTTTCAGATTATTTCTAGTTGTAAATGCCTGCAGTCTGGATGATATTTAAGAGGAGACGGCTACTTTGTAAATCTGACATATCAAGTCTCCAAGACATCTAAGTATACCCTTACAATTATATCTGCTATAAATAAAGCTTTTATGTGTCTTGTATAGATAGACATCTTCCAAAAGATTTCTAGTAGTGTTTGCTTGGGATCTGGATGTTATTGGTTACTGGGTACCGATTACGTAAATCCATGTGTCTCCAAGACATCCATGCATATTGTAAGTGGGAGAAGTTTACTATTATCTGCTCCATACAAAACCTACATATGTTCTGCATAGATGGACATCTTTCAGAATAATTCAACCGGTGTTTGATTCTGATCTGGATGATATTTTAGAGTGGACACCAAATATCTAAATCCGACATATTAAGTCACTGAGCCATCTAAGTATACCCCCAAGGACATGAGTTTGCAATTATAAATGGCATAAACAAAGCCTATATATCAGTTTTGTAAGGTTGGACATCATTCATAATATTTCTATTGGTGTTTGCTTGCAGTCTGGATGATATTTTAGAGTGGACATGGACCCGTAAATCCGACATGTAAAGTCTCCAAGACATCCTGGCATATCGTAAATGGGAGAAGTTGACTATAAGCTGTGCTTCAAGCAAAAGTTAGGTATGTTCTTCATAGATGGACATCTTCTAGAATGTTTCTACTGGTGTTTGACTGCTGTTTTAATGATATTTTAGAGTGGACAGCGACAATGTAAATCTGACATTTTAAGTGTCCAAGACAAAGATCTAAGTGTATCCCTAATGACATAAGTTTGGAATTATATATAATATAATATATATGACTCAGTATCATGAGATTGATGCATTTCTTGTTCCTGTCCGACTTGTCAAAAATATTCTCAAATCATATTTATAATTCTCATGTATATACTACTCCTCATCCTCTATTACACTGCACTTTCAGTTTTTTGAATTTCATCAAGTTTCTATACATTTCATCCATCCAAAGTGGCTGTATCGGGTTCCTATATGGCTTGGGATACCTCTCTGACACTTTCTGTACATTTATACATACTTTTTTTTCTACCAAATTGTACCCTGAACATTCTCCTTTTAACCCTGGGCGTTGCTTTTTCATATTTTTCAATCATTTTTGTTATAAATGTGTCTTTACTGTTGTGGATCCTGTTCCTGTCCGTTGCACTTTATTCAGTATTTTTTGAAAACCAAAGCTATTTAAGTATTTACAATACCCTCCTGATATTCTAGGACATAACCCCCTTCCCTACATAAAATATAAAGTATCTCATGATTTGGGTTTGTCAGCTATGGCATAAATACCCTGATGTCATGTTCCTGTCCGACCTTTTCCTGTTCCTGTCCAGCTATTTGACCAGGAATAAATCATAAACCATGTATGAACATGATAGTTTTTCTCTTTAATTCTTTTATATATGTCTCTAGGCAATACATATAAGTGCTTATTGCATGTTTCTACTTCACTCTATGGCCACAGGACATGAAAGTATGTTCCTATCCACCCATATCCTGTTCCTGTCCGGCTGTTTTAGAGGAATAAATGATAAACCATGTAAGAACATGATAGTTTTCTTGTGTAATTCCTCTAAATATGTCCCTTGGCAGTACATATGACTACTTATGGCTTGTTTCCTCATGAAAAAAGCATGTAAAATACCTACAGAAATAAAATGTCTTGTTCCTGTCCGACCATTTCCTGTTCCTGTCCGGCTGTTTAACCAGGAATAAATCATAAACCATGTATGAACATGATAGTTTTTCTCTTTAATTATTTTATATATGTCTCTAGGCAATACATATAAGTGCTTATTGCATGTTTCTACTGCACTCTTTGGCCACAGGACATGAAATTATGTTCCTATCCAACCGTTTCCTGTTCCTGTCCGGCTGTTTTAGAGGAATAAATGATAAACCATGTAAGAACATGATAGTTTTCTTGTGTAATTCCTTTAAATATGTCCCTTGGCAGAATATATGACTACTTATGGCTTGTTTCCTCATGAAAAAAAGCATATAAAATACCTACAGAAATAAAATGTCTTGTTCCTGTCCGACCATTTCCTGTTCCTGTCCGGCTGTTTAACCAGGAATAAATCATAAACCATGTATGAACATGATAGTTTTTCTCTTTAATTCTTTTATATATGTCTCTAGGCAATACATATAAGTGCTTATTGCATGTTTCTACTGCACTCTATGGCCACAGGACATGAAATTATGTTTCTATCCAACCGTTTCCTGTTCCTGTCCGGCTGTTTTAGAGGAATAAATGATAAACCATGTAAGAACATGATAGTTTTTGTGTGTAATTCCTTTCAATATGTCCCTTGGCAGAACATATGACTACTTATGGCTTGTTTCCTCATGAAAAAAGCATGTAAAATACCTACAGAAATAAAATGTCTTGTTCCTGTCCGACCATTTCCTGTTCCTGTCCGGCTGTTTAACCAGGAATAAATCATAAACCATGTATGAACATGATAGTTTTTCTCTTTAATTCTTTTATATATGTCTCTAGGCAATACATATAAGTGCTTATTGCATGTTTCTACTGCACTCTATGGCCACAGGACATGAAATTATGTTTCTATCCAACCGTTTCCTGTTCCTGTCCGGCTGTTTTAGAGGAATAAATGATAAACCATGTAAGAACATGATAGTTTTTGTGTGTAATTCCTTTCAATATGTCCCTTGGCAGAACATATGACTACTTATGGCTTGTTTCCTCATGAAAAAAGCATGTAAAATACCTACAGAAATAAAATGTCTTGTTCCTGTCCGACCATTTCCTGTTCCTGTCCGGCTGTTTAACCAGGAATAAATCATAAACCATGTATGAACATGATAGTTTTTCTCTTTAATTCTTTTATATATGTCTCTAGGCAATACGTATAAGTACTTATTGCATGTTTCTACTGCACTCTTTGGCCACAGGACATGAAATTATGTTCCTATCCAACAGTTTCCTGTTCCTGTCCGGCTGTTTTAGAGGAATAAATGATAAACCATGTAAGAACATGATAGTTTTCTTGTGTAATTCCTCTAAATATGTCCCTTGGCAGTACATATGACTACATATGGCTTGATTCCTCACGAAAAAAGCATATAAAATACCCACAGAAATAAAATATCTTGTTCCTGTCCGACTTTTTCCTGTTCCTGTCCAGCAGTTTGAACAGGAATAAATCATAAACCATGTATGAACATGATAGTTTTTCTCTATAATTATTTCATATATGTCTCTAGGCAATACATATAAGTGCTTAATGCATGTCTCTACTGCACTCTTTGGCCACAGGACATGAAATTATGTTCCTTTCCAACCGTTTCCTGTTCCTGTCCAGCTGTTTTAGAGGAATAAATGATAAACCATGTAAGAACATGATAGTTTTTGTGTGTAATTCCTTTAAATATGTCCCTTGGCAGAATATATGACTACTTATGGCTTGTTTCCTCATGAAAAAAAGCATATAAAATACCTACAGAAATAAAATGTCTTGTTCCTGTCCGACCATTTCCTGTTCCTGTCCGGCTGTTTGACCAGGAATAAATCATAAATCATGTAAGAACATGATAGTTTTTCCCTGTAATTCCTTTATATATGTCTCTTGGCAGTACACCTGAGTGCCTATTGCATGTTTCTATATAAAGTGGTCGCCAGTAAAAAACTGCAAAGTTAGGTACTGACAAAATGTGTAAAAATGTGACTTTCTGACCATTTTGGGACGAGAAAAAAGGAGAAAAAAGGCTGTTTTTTAGCATTATCTTATTATATAGGACTAGGATATCATGCTGGCAAAATTTGAATTTGGTTTATAAAAAATATATGTTGTTTGAGGGACATTGGTCTGGCCGGACAGGAACAGGAAATCTGCACTTTGGTTAGTTAAATAGGTAGAAAAAACATTAAATAAGAAAAAAAAAATACAGTGCAATGCACCATAAGGCCTAAAAGAAGCATCAGAAATATTTAGTTGATCTGAGCATATTTTTGCAAGCCGGACAGGAACAAGAAATGCACTGATCTCATGATACATAGTCATATATGCTATAAACGAAGCCTTTATATCTGTCTTGTACAAATGGACATCTTTTAGAACATTTTTACTGGTGTTTGGTTGCAGTCTTGATCACCGTTTAGAGTGAGCATCAACTGTGAAAATCTGACATATTAAGTCTCCAAGACATCTAAGTATACCCTTAAGGAGACAAGTATGCGTTTATATCTACTCCAAATGAATCCTTTATGTGGCTTGTATAGATGGACATCTCCCAGAAGATTTCTAGTGGTGTTTTCTTGGGATCTGAATGATATTGATTACTACTGAGTATGTAAATCTGACATATTAAGTCTCCAAGACATTCATGCTTATTGTAAATGGGAGAAGTTGACTATAATATCTGCTCCAAATAAAAGCTAGATATGTTCTGTATAGATTGACATCTTTCATAATATTTCTAGTGGTGTTTGCTTGCGGTCTGGATGATATTTTGGTGTGGACACCGACTCCGTAAGTCCCACATTTTAAGTATCTAAGACATCTACCCTCAATGACAGAAGTTTGCAATAATATCTGCTCTAAATAAAGCCTATAACTGTTTATATAGATGGACATCTATAGACATCGGCAGGTAGATGAAATAAGCACGTTATGGTGCCACATGGGAGAAAAAATGCAACAAGAAACGTGACATGAAAAACGTCCATTAAACATTAACCTTACCTTTTCCTGACAATCCCAAATGGGTGACTTTCATTTAATGTTAAATAAACGTTAAGCAAATAATTTGTTTCTTCTTTACCTTAAATCAATGATCAGTGGATAACCTATATAGACTAATGAATAATTAAAACAATGTTTACTGATTATTTTAGATATAAATATCTAAAGATAACAGATGATATAAGTATGAAAACAGTGAAACAAAGACCTAAGAAATTGAGTACATGATGGAAATTTTGGCTGAAGATCTAAGGAATATTCACTTCTGTCGTAGTGCATGTAACTTTAATGATTGAATTGTCAGTGGGACGTTAAACTACACAAACAAACAAACAAAAAAGATTGTGTACCCCACATTAACACACATCAATGATTAATTCTTGTAGAATTGAGTCACTTGTAACTAGGAGAAAAAGAAAATAACCTGAACTTGCCAATGGAGATTAGCGCTGATTGAAAATAATAGGGATTTTATGGGGAATGTCGGCATATTCAGCCAAAAGTTGTATTGCAATCATAAATTTCAAGGGGTAGAGCACCCCCTGACATCATCTGATGTTATAAATACGGTCCATATTTACAGTAGTTAATATAAATAAAATGTGTCGATAATAGGGGACCAATGCACCATGTGGTACATGAATTCATTTTAGATAAACATTGAAATAATGTTAAATTAACGTTATTTGTGGTTTCAATCTATCTCACTAGATGGCAGTTTAGCTAAATTAAAGTTAACCAATGTGTTCTCCAAATCCTTGCTTAACATTATTTCAACCTATAATGGGGAATAACAACCCCCCCCCCCCCTGGTTGTTGGTCGTATCGAGAGGAGTGATGTTATCCGGCCAAGCCCTCCCCCTAGGGCCGACTGAGAGAACTGTCTAGCACTGTAGCGCCGCCCGGAGGCTTGGAGCGGTACTACCCTTGTTGTTTGTAACCAGGGAGCATTGTGGCTTCCCACGGGTCCCAGAGAGGACGCTTGCTTAGCTCGCTTGTCAATTTTTTCTTTTTGACCGCTTGTGTGTATATGTGTGTTTATATATGTATGAATAAATTGGCCGTATCTAAACATGGCCCAAGACCCACATCTGCCTTGGCTCAAGTTCACATTATCTCGCCAGAATCTACTGCAGTATCGATAAGCGTATTCTAACATTAAAAACATATTCATGGCATCAAAGGAAGGTTGTATATAGGTTGATCAATCTAACATTAATAAACGTTTTATCAACGGTTAACTAACATTAACTATGGAGAGATAAATCTATGATACCAATAATAAATTGATCAATAAACACAACCAACAACAACAAAAGGTGTTCAAGATGACAGAAATAAATTATTTATTTCTTGAATAAACCGTCACAACAGTTTCGGCCTGGAGGGGCCTTCATCAGGTGATGACATTAATATGATGTCAAATCAACCTAATATTAACATTGAGAAAACAGAAATTTGAGTCCACGATTTTAACTGAAATCTAACGTTATTTAATAATGTTAATCTAACCTATTATCAATGTTGAATTAACATTGAATTAACGTTTTTTTGTTAGCTGGGCAGTTTACTCCATGCTCATACATAATTTATTTTTAAAGGAAATTATTCCTTTTGATACTTGATTTATTTGGCAGTCACTTTTCCAGGAACAACTTGGTAAATATTAACATCATATGAACACAGTAACCCTAGATATTCATTGATTTCTGCTACATTTTGTGATTTTCTCACATGGCCTGTAGGCCTCAATATGCTAGATTCCCCAGTCATTGTCTATTCTCTCCCTCCTGTGTGTAAAAGTGGCATGACTTACTTGTGTTAGTGTGAAGTTTGTAGGTGTGTAGTGTCTAGGTGGTCCTGGCTGGTGCTGGGATCATCTCAGACCGGTATCTCTCACACACACTAGAGGCCGCCACCACCACTGACTCACTCATGAGCAGATCACACTGCCCCCTACAGGACAAATTCCCATCCACTCACAATCAGCAGGCCACAACTTTTACCACTCACCTGACATCCTGCTGTGGCCAAAACATCACACAGGACTTTTCATTCACTTATCAAAGGTAGGTCCAACTAATACATTTCCAACCATATACTGCTTTACTGCATGACATGGTGTCTCTGTTATCTCTATGGTCATTGGAGAATAAAACAAAAGAATGGTCCTGGTAGCACCCACTGTCAGATGCATACAGATTGTCTGATCAGCACAAAAACGCACACCTTGTATTGGCAGCTTGTGGTGTACTCCCACCAAAAATTTGAGATTGATAGATTTACTCCTTCTCTGTTAAAAGAAATGACCAGCATAATTTCATGGGACCTTCTATCTCTAGTATTGGTGTAAATTTGCAATATTTGGACATACATACTAAAAGAATATGCAGCATGTAGAAATTACACCTGAAATAAAAAGGAGATCCCATGGAAATAGTGATGTCAAAAGAGAACACAAATGCAACCAGCCCTACTAAGCCTATACAAATAAGGTGCATTCTATTATTATTTATAATGCATCAGGCACTCAATCCCTGATAAAGGATTTACTTATTGGCTTTAGCAAGTAGTTACACACCATTTTCCTTTTCCATTTTACAAAGAGAGTTTCTAAGTAGGCCACAAGAGCCAACATATTTTATTTATTTCAGGTGTAAATACTACATGCTGCATATTCTATTAGCACACATGTCCGAATATTGCAGATCCATACCGATTTGACTAGCAATAGAAAGCCATATGAAATAATACTTTTCACTTTTAACTTTTCCTTTACTGATCACACATTTATGAAAAAAACCTCAGATTTTTGGCCAATTTTGAGCACTCTGTAAATTTCCCAAAAAGCAGTATAAAACCTATGTTTCTTAAATGCCTGCTCGTCGATATATCACTTATTTAAGTGTTAAATTGAAAAGTCTTTGGAATCTAAACACTTTTGATAAGTTTTTAAAATAACAGACGGAATAGGTGTTTAAATTCTACACACGTATTTTACAGTGTAGCCCCCGAGACAATTTGAAGTTGATATCTATATTCCATCTGTCTTAAATCAACTAGTACAGGGGATGCTTTATTATCTTTTTATGAAGTAGAAAAGACAAGGGGTTGGGTTATCACTAAAGTATCAGTCAACTTTTACCACTTCCATCAGTAATAACTTCCTATCTTAACTACAGGTCGTCCTCATGGAAGGTTACTACCGAGATACCGTACAGAAGATAAGGCAAAGTTCCAGTGTCAACCAAGACGGATGTCTACTGTGGCACAAAGGGCCATATGACATGGCACGTTATGCTTATGGCACCATGACGCTCCCCTGGCCCACACACGCTTCACCAAGACGTAAGACTTTCAACGTCCACAGACTAATGTTCCTGTGCCACTACCAAATAGCATCGCTGCCAGATAAGTTTGAGGTGAGCCACCTCTGTAGGAACTCCCGCTGTGTCAACCCAGAGCACCTCATCATGGAGCACCATATTATAAACGAGGACCGTAAACTTTGCCACGATTCGACATCACCCACACACCACTGCAGACACCTGATCAAGTGCATTATCTGAGAATGACTAAATAGAAATCTCCTGATATTGAAACTTTAATGCTGTATATATTATATTGGCAAAATGCTATCGCACAAAAAAATAAAGTTGAGGTGACATCTTCAAAAAAAAATTTTTGTTGGAGTTTATAATGATTTTCATTTTCATAAGTTAGTTTTAAGTGTAGTAATACAAGAATAACCCTCACCAGAACACACAGAGAGAAGGCAAGAAGACTTGCCTCACCCTCGTGTTACCATGAAAGTTGAGGTGGATCGACACAGCAAAAACCAAAAAAATGTCATATACCAAAGACATCATATTTTCCATGACCTAATACCCCCAGAATTCAAGTTCCAAAAATCAGTTTATATTAGTCAATTATCTTAGCCTTTAAACATGTAGATTTTTGACCATGACATACCAAAAAAGCTCATGTTTTTGAAACCAAGGGTGTTTTTTGTTACTTATACATACAAATATGCACTTCAATATTTAACCAATAATATATGAATATCGCCGAACGCGGGGTGTGTATTCTTGAATAACGACCGAGGTGCGTAGCACCGAGGTCGTTATTCATGAATACACACCCCAAGGTCGGTGATATTCATATATTATTAGGTTTATTATACGATATTCCCATTCAAATGTCTTTAATTACCTTATATGAGTCCTAATTTGGCCATTTTGAAGGATTATTGACTGAATATCACTCGTACGCCAGTAGCGCCATGTTGTTTTGATATCCCACCAACCCTGCTCGCTGATTGGTGGAGCCTGGTGACGTCATACCCTCAATCTCCAACACTGAGTCCAACATAGAATTTGTGAGGGGGCCAGCTTGGGGCTATGTTATATACTAACCAGCGTTTCCCTCCACATTCACCACAGCCGGATAGGCATGGGCGCTAGCGACTTCGCCTCACACACAAGGGGTACCCGGATCGAGCCTGGGTGGAAACGAACCATTTTCAAAATTCCTATTTCTATGTGAAAAAAAATTCCTAGAATTATTTTAACGAAAGGGGAAGTAAAGTCCAACTTCTACCTTTATAGTAAAAAAGAAATTAGAAAAAAATATTGATTTTCAAAGAAACTATACCAAAAAATGCCTTTTCTTCTGTAACTCGGTAAATAATGGTCCTACAGGGCTGAAAATCCGCCTGTACACTCCTTGTCTCGCCACCTACCTCTACCAGCGCCTTCACGGCGTGGTGGTTAGCACATCGGACTTCAAGTCTTGATGTAGCGTGTTCGAGTCTCCATAGAACCTCGGATTTTATGGCTGCCGATTCCCATTCAGAATCGTTCTGATATTCAGGATATCAGAACGATTCTGAATTCCCCATTCAGAATCGTTCTGATATCCAGAATATGAGAACGATTTCATCCCCCCAAGTGTGCGCTATGCAGGAATATCAGAACGCGAATATCACGTAAAAAGCACGGTGTAAGCCCATATCGTATAATAAATATATATATATTTACGGAGCCTCACAAATTTGTGGAGTGTGTATTTCGCAAATTTGAGGATGTCTACAAATTTATGGAGGTCTGCTAATTTTGGGGGAAACAGCGCCCTGGACCTAGTGCGCCTCTGAACATCTTGAAACATGCCCTGCTGTTACTGAATCGATTATATCAACCCTGCTGTCAACACTCCTAGCTGTGTCAGCACCACTGTCAGCATGATGTATACACTTCATTGGGAGCCTGGAAAAGAAAGAAAAATTAGAATTGACAGGAGATAACCACACAAGTGTTCTATAGTACTACAAGAATAACCCTCAACACACTGACAGAGAGGACTATAAGACTTGTGTATAAGCTTATTTTAAGGGATTAGAGATGAAACTAATATAAATGGGGGGGGGGCTGAATTTATATTCAAGGGGGTGTAAGGTTACACAAATATGATTAAATATGGCTTTTTGCTTGATAATACTCTGAAAAAACACATCAATAAGACATTCAATATTAGAAATATCATCACTGTTTCTCCTTGGGAATTTAGAAATAGGACTTGCGTATAAACATATAAAAGGGCTAAGACATTAACTAATACAAATGGGGGGGGGGCTGAATTTCAATTCACAGGGGTGAATAGCCGGGTAGCCCGTACATAGGGCAGTACCCACAAAGTGATGGGATCAGTGCACTCCCCATGCGGCTACGTAAATGGTAAGGTGCTACGTGGCTGCTACTTAACCCCCTTAGTAATGCCAGCTAGACAGTATGGGAGTCCATGAGAGAGTGGGTAGGGGGTCAGTAAACTAGTTATGCCAGCTAGACGCAATTTACGAGACAAAGAATATCATTTTCCAAAGCGTCTGGTTTCCGAGCCCCTATGGGTCCTTTAAAAGAAATCTGCTACCCAGTGCTCCACAACTTCTCTCACAAGTCCAGGAGTTATATCTCATTGTGGAAAATGCCTAATTATTGCCCTATTGAGAGTGTAATCTGGCATAATTCTTAGAAAAAGACCTTCAGATTCTCAAAACGCAATTTACGAGACAAAAAAATATCATTGTTTCAATTTTTCCTGGTTTGAAAGACTGACATCACCTATGCAACCTATCTGTATTTTAGTTTTGATGCATATGAGGAACAGGCTGAATCATTTTGATGCCATTTGGAGACTTATTTCTCATTTTTTATTTTCCCCAACTACATTTTAGAGATTATTGGAATTTCCAAAGCGTCTGGTTTCCGAGCCCCTATGGGTCCTTTAAAAGAAAACTGCTATCCAGTGCTTCAAAACTTCTCTCACAAGTCCAGGAGTTATATCTGATTGTAGAAAATGCCTAATTATTGCCCTATTGAGAGTGAAATTTGGCATAATTCTTAGAAAAAGACCTTCAGATTCTCAAAACGCAATTTGCGAGACAAAGAATATCATTGTTTCCATTTTTTCTGGTTTGAAAGACTGACATCACCTATGCAACCTATCTGTATTCTAGTTTTGATGCATATGAGGAACAGGCTGAATCATTTTGATGCCATTTGGAGACTTATTTCTCATTTTTTATCTTCCCCAACTACATTTTAGAGTTCATTGGAATTTCCAAAGTGTCTGGTTTCCGAGTCCCTATGGGTCCTTTAAAAGAAATCTGCTATCCAGTGCTCCACAACTTCTCTCACAAGTCCAGGAGTTATATCTCATTGTAGAAAATGCCTAATTATTGCCCTATTGAGAGTGTAATTTGGCATAATTCTTAGAAAAAGACCTTCAGATTCTCAAAACGCAATTTACGAGACAAAGAATATCATTGTTTCGAATTTTTCTGGTTTGAAAGACTGACATCACCTATGCAACCTATCTGTATTCTAGTTTTGATGCATATGAGGAACAGGCTGAATCATTTTGATGCCATTTGGAGACTTATTTCTCATTTTTTATCTTCCCCAACTACATTTTAGAGATTATTAAAATTTCCAAAGCGTCTGGTTTCAGAGCCCCTATGGGTCCTTTAAGAGAAATCTGCTACCCAGTGCTCCACAACTTCTCTCACAAGTCCAGGAGTTATATCTGATTGTAGAAAATGCCTAATTATTGCCCTATTGAGAGAGTAATTTGGCATAATTCTTAGAAAAATACCTTCAGATTCTCAAAACGCAATTTACGAGACAAAGAATATCATTGTTTCCATTTTTTCTGGTTTGAAAGACTGACATCACCTATGCAACCTATCTGTATTCTAGTTTTGCTGCATATGAGGAACAGGCTGAATCATTTTGATGCCATTTGGAGACTTATTTCTCATTTTTTATCTTCCCCAACTACATTTTAGAGATTATTGTAATTTCCAAAGCGTCTGGTTTCCGAGCCCCTATGGGTCCTTTAAAAGAAATCTGCTACCCAGTGCTCCACAACTTCTCTCACAAGTCCAGGAGTTATATCTGACTGTAGAAAATGCCTAATTATTGCCCTATTGAGAGTGTTATTTGGCATAATTCTTAGAAAAAGACCTTCAGATTCTCAAAACGCAATTTACGAGACAAAGAATATCACTGTTTCGAATTTTTCTGGTTTGAAAGACTGACATCACCTATGCAACCTATCTGTATTCTAGTTTTGATGCATATGAGGAACAGGCTGAATCATTTTGATGCTATTTAGAGACTTATTTCTCATTTTTTATTTTCCCAAACTACATTTTGGAGATTATTAAAATTTCCAAAGCGTCTGGTTTCCGAGCCCCTATGGGTCCTTTAAGAGAAATCTGCTACCCAGTGCTCCACAACTTCTCTCACAAGTCCAGGAGTTATATCTGATTGTAGAAAATGCCTAATTATTGCCCTTTTGAGAGTGTAATTTGGCATAATTCTTAGAAAAATACCTTCAGATTCTCAAAACGCAATTTACGAGACAAAGAATATCATTGTTTCCATTTTTTCTGGTTTGAAAGACTGACATCACCTATGCAACCTATTTGTATTTTAGTTTTGATGCATATGAGGAACAGGCTGAATCATTTTGATGCCATTTGGAGACTTATTTCTCATTTTTTATCTTCCCCAACTACGTTTTAGAGATTATTGGAATTTCCAAAGCGTCTGGTTTCCGAGCCCCTATGGGTCCTTTAAAAGAAATCTGCTACCCAGTGCTCCACAACTTCTCTCACAAGTTCAGGAGTTATATCTGATTGTAGAAAATGCCTATTTATTGCCCTATTGAGAGTGAAATTTGGCATAATTCTTAGAAAAAGACCTTCAGATTCTCAAAACGCAATTTACGAGACAAAGAATATCATTGTTTCCATTTTTTCTGGTTTGAAAGACTGACATCACCTATGCAACCTATCTGTATTCTAGTTTTGATGCATATGAGGAACAGGCTGAATCATTTTGATGCCATTTGGAGACTTATTTCTCATTTTTTATCTTCCCCAACTACATTTTAGAGATTATTAAAATTTCCAAAGCGTCTGGTTTCAGAGCCCCTATGGGTCCTTTAAGAGAAATCTGCTACCCAGTGCTCCACAACTTCTCTCACAAGTCCAGGAGTTATATCTGATTGTAGAAAATGCCTAATTATTGCCCTATTGAGAGTGTAATTTGGCATAATTCTTAGAAAAATACCTTCAGATTCTCAAAACGCAATTTACGAGACAAAGAATATCATTGTTTCCATTTTTTCTGGTTTGAAAGACTGACATCACCTATGCAACCTATCTGTATTCTAGTTTTGATGCATATGAGGAACAGGCTGAATCATTTTGATGCCATTTGGAGACTTATTTCTCATTTTTTATCTTCCCCAACTACATTTTAGAGTTCATTGGAATTTCCAAAGTGTCTGGTTTCCGAGCCCCTATGGGTCCTTTAAAAGAAATCTGCTATCCAGTGCTCCACAACTTCTCTCACAAGTCCAGGAGTTATATCTGATTGTAGAAAATGCCTAATTATTGCCCTATTGAGAGTGTAATTTGGCATAATTCTTAGAAAAATACCTTCAGATTCTCAAAACGCAATTTACGAGACAAAGAATATCATTGTTTCCATTTTTTCTGGTTTGAAAGACTGACATCACCTATGCAACCTATTTGTATTTTAGTTTTGCTGCATATGAGGAACAGGCTGAATCATTTTGATGCCATTTGGAGAAATTCTCATTTTTTATCTTCCCCAACTACATTTTAGAGATTATTGTAATTTCCAAAGCGTCTGGTTTCCGAGCCCCTATGGGTCCTTTAAAAGAAATCTGCTACCCAGTGCTCCACAACTTCTCTCACAAGTCCAGGAGTTATATCTGATTGTAGAAAATGCCTAATTATTGCCCTATTGAGAGTGTAATTTGGCATAATTCTTAGAAAAATACCTTCAGATTCTCAAAACGCAATTTGCGAGACAAAGAATATCATTGTTTCCATTTTTTCTGGTTTGAAAGACTGACATCACCTATGCAACCTATCTGCATTCTAGTTTTGATGCATATGAGGAACAGGCTGAGTCATTTTGATGCCATTTGGAGACTTATTTCTCATTTTTTATCTTCCCCAACTACATTTTAGAGTTCATTGGAATTTCCAAAGTGTCTGGTTTCCGAGCCCCAATGGGTCCTTTAAAAGAAATCTGCTATCCAGTGCTCCACAACTTCTCTCACAAGTCCAGGAGTTATATCTGACTGTAGAAAATGCCTAATTATTGCCCTATTGAGAGTGTTATTTGGCATAATTCTTAGAAAAAGACCTTCAGATTCTCAAAACGCAATTTACGAGACAAAGAATATCACTGTTTCGAATTTTTCTGGTTTGAAAGACTGACATCACCTATGCAACCTATCTGTATTCTAGTTTTGATGCATATGAGGAACAGGCTGAATCATTTTGATGCCATTTAGAGACTTATTTCTCATTTTTTATTTTCCCAAACTACATTTTGGAGATTATTAAAATTTCCAAAGCGTCTGGTTTCCGAGCCCCTATGGGTCCTTTAAGAGAAATCTGCTACCCAGTGCTCCACAACTTCTCTCACAAGTCCAGGAGTTATATCTGATTGTAGAAAATGCCTAATTATTGCCCTATTGAGAGTGTAATTTGGCATAATTCTTAGAAAAATACCTTCAGATTCTCAAAACGCAATTTACGAGACAAAGAATATCATTGTTTCCATTTTTTCTGGTTTGAAAGACTGACATCACCTATGCAACCTATCTGTATTCTAGTTTTGATGCATATGAGGAACAGGCTGAATCATTTTGATGCCATTTGGAGACTTATTTCTCATTTTTTATCTTCCCCAACTACGTTTTAGAGATTATTGGAATTTTCAAAGCGTCTGGTTTCCGAGCCCCTATGGGTCCTTTAAAAGAAATCTGCTACCCAGTGCTCCACAACTTCTCTCACAAGTCCAGGAGTTATATCTGATTGTAGAAAATGCCTATTTATTGCCCTATTGAGAGTGAAATTTGGCATAATTTTTAGAAAAAGACCTTCAGATTCTCAAAACGCAATTTGCGAGACAAAGAATATCATTGTTTCCATTTTTTCTGGTTTGAAAGACTGACATCACCTATGCAACCTATCTGTATTCTAGTTTTGATGCATATGAGGAACAGGCTGAATCATTTTGATGCCATTTGGAGACTTATTTCTCATTTTTTATCTTCCCCAACTACATTTTAGAGATTATTGTAATTTCCAAAGCGTCTGGTTTCCGAGCCCCTATGGGTCCTTTAAAAGAAATCTGCTACCCAGTGCTCCACAACTTCTCTCACAAGTCCAGGAGTTATATCTGATTGTAGAAAATGCCTAATTATTGCCCTATTGAGAGTGTAATTTGGCATAATTCTTAGAAAAATACCTTCAGATTCTCAAAACGCAATTTGCGAGACAAAGAATATCATTGTTTCCATTTTTTCTGGTTTGAAAGACTGACATCACCTATGCAACCTATCTGTATTCTAGTTTTGATGCATATGAGGAACAGGCTGAATCATTTTGATGCCATTTGGAGACTTATTTCTCATTTTTTATCTTCCCCAACTACATTTTAGAGTTCATTGGAATTTCCAAAGTGTCTGGTTTCCGAGCCCCTATGGGTCCTTTAAAAGAAATCTGCTATCCAGTGCTCCACAACTTCTCTCACAAGTCCAGGAGTTATATCTGATTGTAGAAAATGCCTAATTTTTGCCCTATTGAGAGTGTAATTTGGCATAATTCTTAGAAAAAGACCTTCAGATTCTCAAAACGCAATTTACGAGACAAAGAATATCATTGTTTCGAATTTTTCTGGTTTGAAAGACTGACATCACCTATGCAACCTATCTGCATTCTAGTTTTGATGCATATGAGGAACAGGCTGAGTCATTTTGATGCCATTTGGAGACTTATTTCTCATTTTTTATCTTCCCCAACTACGTTTTAGAGATTATTGGAGTTCAGTAAAAATTTGACCTGTCCCACAGGGGGGGGGGGGAGAAAATGTTGATGCAGCTCTATGGAAACAAAAGAATTTCATAATATATAAAGCCAGCGCGATATTATATCCTAAAGAGGGTTAAAAGATAATACTTCTTGGGGGGGGGAGCAAAAAATATTGTCGCATCTCTCGGAAGTTGCGACCCCTCTAGAGGGGGGAATGTTGGACGTGCTCACGTAAAAAGCCATCAATACCCCTGCTCTTAAATAATGACCACTTATCTACTGAAAGGAATTTTTAAAAATTGTTTTCTACTTTTTTTTCCATTTCACCTGCGTAGACCTTAATAACTATCGGATTTAAAATCCGATAACACTGGCATCGAGCTGATGATGTGGGCTTTCAGATTAGCTTACTGCATATAGAATTGGCTGATATGCTGCATCGAGTGGCACAAAAACGCACTTGTGAAAATAGTAAACAAACACATAAATTCTACTCTATGTTTTTGCAGCTGTGCGCCAGGAGAGAGAGGGGGGGGGTCTGTAAACTAGTAAGGCCAGCTAGACATGGTATAGGAGTCCAGGAGAGAGTGGGGGGGGGGGGGGGGTCAGTTAACTAGTAATTCCAGCTAGACATGGGTATAGGGGCTCAGGGGAGAGTGTGGGGTTCAGTAGAGTAGTATTAATGGAGAGCCTGAGAAAAACTCACCAACATTACTGTGATACATGTACACACGTCCCTGAGGTCCTACAGCTCCACATGGGCATGGTTGTGTTCATGTGGGGAGTCTAGAAAAATAAGTTAAGGTTGCCATTAAATGTTTATTGATGTAGGAGACAGAATATAGGTGTAGTCTACCAACACTGGTAGTATATTAACTCGTAGGAATCGTCATGCTGTAATAATGCAGAACTAGGGAAAATATGATAGCTATTTGAAATCTTTTATCCTTGAATTTAAGTATGCATGCTTTTTTCATCAAATGCACAATCCCCTTGTTTTTCACAACAATCTGAAGGACTAGAACCGGTGGCATAAGGCCCCTCCCCGAACATGAGCCCCCAGCAACTAACAAAAGAATTTTGACCATTCTAGAGGGTGGAGCATAAAAATGTAACCTCTTTTCAGCAAAAAAAGCTTGTGTATTATTCCCCTATCATATAAAACGGCATTAGTTGGTACCAGCCAAAGACCCCATTCAAATAGGCTTGAGTGCTTGCCTGGAACAGATAAAGCAAAAGAGGCTACATAAAGATATGTATTGATTTTTCTTCCCAATTTAATTTCAATCAATATTATAAGTTTTTTTTATTTGTGATAATCCTTCTCCCAAATGATTCTCAGAAATCCATTGTATTTTGAAGAAAAGAAGCATATATAATACAAATACTCTTCCCCATTGGATCTAGCAACAACAAAGAGAAAATCTGACAAAGTCCAGCATTGTTTTCTATACTAAAATCGGGACTTAGATTGTGTATCTATAGAAAAATAGAGATGAAACACAATTGAATTCCATAGATAATACTGATTTAATGTCCCCTGTTCAATATCTTATCATAAATTATTGAAATGAGTGAGACTTCAGGTCACGTCAGGTCACGTCAGGTCACGTCAGGTCACGCCAGGTCAAGTCAGGTCACGTCACCAAGCAACTTCACATCACTAGGCAACCTTGCACCACTAAGCAGTTTCAATGTGTCCCGTCAGAGGGCGCCACTCCCATGGTTTCCCTGCGTGAGAATAGGCTACAGTTTGCCACGAGAATAGACTAGAGTTTGCCGTGACAATAGACCACAGTCCTTGTGCCTGTAAATTATATTTTCTGGAGTCGCAGAAGGCGCTGGTTATAACATACAACCTGCAAGTTACTTGAAGTTAAAGTTAAAGTTGGGAGTGGAAAAATTTGACCTGTCCCGCAGGGGGGTGAGCAGAAAGTGTTAATGCAGCTCTATGGAAACAACAGTATTTCACCTCTTTTCAGCAGGGCCTCCCCCCCCCTCCCCCCATTCTAGAAGGGGAGGCTGGTCAGAAAAATGTCAGCCCTAAGCCAGCTCGTTACTAAAGTGTGGAGGGGGTCGAAAAATTTAACTTGTCTCAAGGGGGGGGCAGAAAAATATTGTCGCATTTTCGCGGGGGCAGGAAAATTGTAACCCCTCTAATGGAGTGGATGAGGCATAAGAATGTCACCACTTTTCAGTGAAAAAGCCAGCACCTTACTATACTATATATAAAGCCAGCGCGTTACTATAGTCTAAAGGGGGTTTGAAGAATATGTCTTGGGGGGGGGAACTCCTCTAATGAAAATTATTAAAAAAAATAGTTTCTACTTTTTTTGCCATTTCACCTCTGTAGACCTTAATAATTGTCCGATTTAAAATCCGCGAAGACCGGCATGGAGCTGATGATGTGAAATTTCATATTAGCCACTCAAATATTGAGATAGCTGATATGCTGCATCGGAGAACGCAAAAAACGCACTCGCGAAAATAGTAAACAAACACATAAATTCTACTCTATGTTTTTCAAGCTGTGTGCCAAGGGGTTCTATAGTATAGTATACCTCCTATGTGGTGACATGACTTACTTGTGTTAGTATGTAGTGTGTAGGTTGTCCTGGGTGGTGCTGGGACACTGCCAGACCTCTGTGTTTGTGTGTTGGGTACCACTGGTAGGCACTATACTGCATGCCAGGCTGCCCCACACTGACAGAGTGTGACCCCTGCACACCCATCCATTCACACAGTGTCTGCTCCATCCTCCATGTTCTAAACCAAGGTAAATACTTAGTTTTCTCTCTAAACAGAACTGTACTCTAGCTGCTATTCCACACAGAGCCACCATCTTGTAAACACTGCTAACCCCACTCTCCCCCCTGAGGGTCTGGTCAGTAGGTCAAGAGTCCTGACCCCAGGTTGTGCTTGGAGAGCAGTGGGAGCTTGAGCTGGTTACTGGAAGGAGCTGCTTCCCCAGTGGACGGCCATCTTGGATCACAGAAAGGGCGGGAAAATGGGGAGGGCTGAGTCAGAAGTCTCAGTGAAGGAAATGGTTCTGCCATGTTATTTAGTATGGCATATCTTTACTGAGGTATTTGCAATATTTATACCTGACCTCACAAATACACCCTTCCTGCAAAACATATCCAAGCAGAACTAGGTAGTGGTCATTATTTATCCAAAGGGGGGTAGTTTTTTTTTGGGGGGGGGGCAAAAAAAAATTCCAGTCGGGGGGGGGCAAACAATTTTTAATGACAGGGGGGATGATGGCTTCAAGGGGCAGGCCAAAAAATGTCAACCCCTATTCTGGGACTGGACATGAACATTTTCGACCCCTCTTTGGGGGTAGGGGGCAAAAAATTGTTTTTATCATAGGCCCATACATTACTATGGCTTTGAAGAGTCCTGGCAAGGGACTCTTGTTTTTTATCCATAGATGGGGTGAAAGAATTTCTACCCCTGGACCTCGGGAGGGGGCGGCCGAAATTTAAAAGAAGTTACCCCTTTTTTTAAAAAAAAGCTGCACACTGCTATGTTTCCAAGTGCTGACTGGCAGTCCGATTTTTGCCTTCGGTGAGGGCTAAAAAAGGTCTTAGGAGGGTCTTTTCAGCAAAAAAGCCTGACATTACTATGCCTCAAAGAAAAATTAATCGACCCCCTGGTGGGGGGGGGGGTTTATTCACTATTGATGCACAGGAGTATGGACTGTGTCCTACCCAGCACTCATTGTGAGCAGCTTAAGATGTTTATATAGTGGTATTATTCACGAGTAACATCATGTGCACATCATATTGGCAGATATTCATAATGTACATATATATATATATGTATTACAATGTACATGATACTGTGTTACAGAGACAATGGTTGGTCCAATAATACTCATAACATTATTGGCATATATCAAATAACCCTTTGAGGACAGAACAGTTCATCACTGTACCATGCCCTTGGTTGTCATAGTAAGGCCTGTGGGGGGTACAGGTAAGGCCAGGGGGGGTTGGTACGGGTAAGGCGGGTGGGTGCCGGGGGGGGGGGGGGGTTCAGGTATCACCGGGGAAGTACAGTTATGTGAAGGGGGGGCTACGGTTTTGGCCCGGGGGAGTACAGGTTTGGCCGAGGGATGTACGGGTATCGTCAGGTATAGGGAGGTATGGGTATGGGGGGGTAAGGGTAAGGCCGGGGGGGGACAGGTATGGGGAGGTATTGGCATGGGGGGCAAGGGTAAATACAGGGGGGTACAGGTATGGGGAGGTATGGGTATTGGGGAGTAAGGGTAAGGCCAGGGGGGGCAGGTATGGGGAGGTATGGGTATTGGGGGGGTAAGGGTAAGGCCCAGGGCTACAGGTATAGCCTTGGGGGCTTCATTCATTGTTGATGCACAGTGAACTGTGTTCTCCCCAGCACTGTTAGGGGGATTTGGTCTTCAGCTTCAATTAACAACCCTTTTTTAGTTCATCCTTTCGTACATAGCTTCACACCTGGGCCTCTCATCCTGGTTATATAAATTCCCCCCGAGGTACCAAAAGTCTCAATCAGCAAATTCACCAGTGCCTCGCCTGCTCAGAGACGAAACATTATCATCTGCTTCCACCAAACCGCAACCAGAGGTATGGCCGGTGGGGGGGTATTGCCAGTGAAGTACAGTTATGTGGCGGGGGGGGGGGGGGCTATTGTTATGGCCCGGGGGGATGACGGGTATTGATGGGGGCTGATATAGCAGTTGGAGTACAGGTTTGGCTGAGGGGCGTATCGATATTGTTAGCGGGTTACGGGTGGAGGGGGGGGAACAGGTATGAGGAGGTATGGGTCAGTGGGGGTAAGGGAAAGGCCGGAGGATACGGGTATTCGGAGGTATAGATATGGGGGGATAAGGGTAAGGCTGGGGGAGGGAGGACAGGTATGGGGAGGTATGGGTATGGGAGGGCAAGGGTAAGGCCGGGGGGGACAGGTATGGGGAGGTATGGGTCGTGGGGGGGTAAGGGTAAGGCTGGGGGAGGGAGGACAGGTATGGGGAGGTATGGGTAAGGGGGGATAAGGGTAAGGCAGGGGGGGTACGGGTATTTTGAGGTATAGATATGGGGGGGTAAGGGTAAGGCCGGGGGGGACAGGTATTGGGAGGTATGGGTATGGGGGGGTTAAGGGTAAGGCGGGGGGGTACAGGTATGGGGAGGTATGGGTATGGGGGGTAAGGGTAAGGCGGGGGGGGGATACGGGTATTGGGAGGTATGAGTATAGGGGGGTAAGGGTAAGTTGGGGGGGTACAGGTATGGGGAGGTATGGGTATGGGAGGGCAAGGGTAAGGCCGGGGGGGTTCAGGTATGTACATTTTGTACATAGCTTCACACCTGGGCCTCACATCCCGGTTATATAAATTCCCTCCGAGGTACCAAAAGTCTCAATCAGCAAATTCACCAGTGCCCCGCCTGCTCAGAGACGAAACATTATCATCTGCTTCCACCAAACAGCGACCAGAGGTATGGCCCCGGGGGGGGGGGGGGGGGGAGATTGGTATGGGTGAGGCGGGTGGGTGCCAGGGGGGGGGGGTATTGCCAGTGAAGTACGGTTATGTGGCGGGGGGGGGGGCTATGGTTATGGCCCGGGGGGATGACGGGTATTGATGGGGGCTGGTATAGCAGTTGGAGTACAGGTTTGGTTGAGGGGCGTATCGATATTGTTAGCGGGTTACGGGGGGAGGGGGGGACAGGTATGGGGAGGTATGGGTAAGGGGGGGGGGGGGTAAGGGTAAGGCTGGGGGGGATACGGGTATTGTGAGGTATAGATATGGGGGGGTAAGGGTAAGGCCAGGGGGGACAGGTATGGGGAGGTATGGGTATGGGGGGGTAAGGGTAAGGCTGGGGGGGATACGGGTATTGTGAGGTATAGATATGGGGGGGTAAGGGTAAGGCCAGGGGGGACAGGTATGGGGAGGTATGGGTATGGGGGGGTAAGGGTAAGGCCGGGGTGGTACAGGTATGGGGAGGTATGGGTATAGTGGGGGGGGGGGGTAAGGGTAAGGCCGGGGGGGGGTACAGGTATGGGGAGGTATGACTATGGGGGGGGTAAGGGTGAGGCCGGGGGGGGGTACAGGTATGGGGAGGTATGACTATGGGGGGGTAAGGGTAAGGCCGGGGGGGGTACAGGTATGGGGAGGTCTGGGTATGGGGGGGTAAGGGTAAGGCCGGGGGGGTACAGGTATGGGGAGGTATGGGTATGGGGGGGGGCAAGGATAAGGCCGGGGGGGACAGGTCTTGGGAGGTATAGATATGGGGGGGGAGGGTAAGGCCGGGGGGGTACGGGTATTGTGAGGTATAGATATGGGGGGGTGAGGGTAAGGCCGGGGGGGACAGGTATTGGGAGGTATGGGTATGGGGAGGTATTGGTATGGGGGGATAAGGGTAAGGCTGGGGGTTCAGGTATGGGGATGTATGAGTATGGGGGGGGGGGGGGTAAGGGTAAGGCCCAGGGCTACAGGTATAGCCTTGGGGGCTTCATTCATTGTTGATGCAGAGTGGACTGTCTTCTCCCCAGCAGTGTTAGGGGGATTTGGTCTTCAGCTTCAATTAACAACCCTTTTTTAGTTCATCCTTTCGTACATAGCTTCACACCTGGGCCTCGCATCCTGGTTATATAAAATCCCTCCGAAGTACCTAAAGTCTCAATCAGCAAATTCACCAGTGCCTCGCCTGCTCAGAGACGGAACATTATCATCTGCTTCCACCAAACTGCGACCAGAGGTATGGCTGGGGGGGGGGGATTGGTGCGGGTAAGGCGGGTGCGGGGGCTACAGGTATCACTGGGGAAGTACGGTTATGTGGCAGGGGGGCTACGGTTATGGCCCAGGGGGATAACGGGTATTGACCCGGGCTGGTATAGCAGGGGGAGTAAGGGTGTGGCCGAGGGGCATACCGGTATTGTCAGCGGGGTATGGGGGGAGGGGGGGAACAGGTATGGGGAGGTATGGGTATGGGGGGGTAAGGGTATGGGGGGCGGGGGGTACAGGTTTGGGGAGGTGAAGGTATGGGGGACATGGATAAGGCCGGGGGCCGGGGGGGACAGGTATGGGGAAGTATGGGCATTGGGGGGGGGATAAGGGTAAAGTCAGGGGGGGCAGGTATGGGGAGGTGTGCGTATTGGGGGGGGGGATAAGGGTAAAGCAGTGGGGGTACAGGTATGGGGAGGTACCTGTATTGGGGACAAGGGTAGGGCCTGGGGACGGGGGGGGACAGGTATGGGAAAGTATGGGCATTAGGGGGGGGGAGAAGGGTAAAGTCAGGGGGGGACAGGTATGGGGAGGTGTGGGTTTCTGGGGTGGGGTAAGGGTAAAGCAGTGGGGATATAGGTATTGCGAGGTATTGGTATGGGGGGGTAAGGGTAAGGCCGGGGGGGACAGGTATGGGGAAGTATGGGTATGGGGGGGACAGGTATGGGGAGGTATGGGTATCAGGGTGGATAAGGGTAAAGCCAGAGGGGGGTAAGGGTAAAGCTGGAGGGGTACAGGTATGGGGAGGTATGGGTATTGGGGGGGTTAGGGTAAAGCCAGAGGGGGGTAAGGGTAAGGCCGGGGGGGTACAGGTATGGGGAGGTATGGGTATAAGGGGGGGGGGGGGGGGGTAAGGATAAGGCAGGGGAGGGAGGGACAGGTATGGGGAGGTATGGGTATTGGGGAGTAAGGGTACGGCCGGGGGGTGCGGAGGGGTACAGGTATGGGGAGGTATGGGGAGGTATTGATTTGGGGGGGTAAGGGTAAGGCCGGGGGGGGGGGGACAGGTATTGGGAGGTATGGATTTAAGGGGGGGGTAAGGATAATGCCAAGGGGTCACAGGTATGGGGAGGTATGGGTATGGGGGGGACAGGTATCGCGAGGTATGGGAGATGGCAGGGGGGGCCATAGCCGGGGGGGCGGTACGTGTTTGGCGGGGGGCGGTACGGGGAACCCCCTACTATGCCATTTGAAGCATAGTGACGCTTGCTTTTTTTTTGCTTTTCGCTTTTAACCCCCCAAATAGGGGACAAAATTTTTCTTGCCCAAAAACCCATCACCCCCCTGTTATCCCTCTCTAAAAAAGGGGCTTCTAACATGTTAACCCCAAGCAAATTTTCCATACCAGTATATTATTAATGGTCACTCCCTGATTTCATCTTGACATTGGATATATTCCTCTTTGAAAATAAATAATTCCATGTCAGTAGCCATCTAGTAAAAAAATTACCCCACAGGCCTGCCATATATATTTGTCCCAACTGGCCTGCCATAATGACCTCCCCTCTAGACAGAGACATTCAAGATGGCCGTTTCCCGCCAAAACTGCTTTGTCCCAACCCTGGATGAGACAGGCACTCTGATTGGTTGAGAGTACATCACTCTCCAAGCAGGCCTTACATCATGCTCATGTAGGTCACCACAGTGTAGCTGTGCTAGGAGAGTGATGCTCCAGGAAGTCTGTTGTTTGATAACATGTGGAGAACAGAAAGCAACAGAATGACAACATTTCCCCAACATTAAGGCTTTAGCAGACAGAAAGGAGACAGAACACAGTGGGTAAGTGAATGTCTGAGTGGGCAGCAGGTGTGTGGCACTGGTACAGCAGTAGGAGGAGGCCCTGTACCCTGACACAGACTGACACAGGCTACAACCCTGCCACCCACACACTGGGTAGCCTACTACTAGTACTAGTCTATAGAGGTAGGTCTATGTCACTATATACACAGGAGGTATAGAGCTGTACTCTCAATGTAGGGCGTGTACACTCACTGTAGGGCGTGTACACTCACTGTAGGGCGTGTACACTCACTGTAGGGCGTGTACATCTACTGTATGTTGTGTACACTCACTGTAGGGCGTGTACACTCACTGTAGGGCGTGTACACTCACTGTAGGGCGTGTACATTCACTGTATGTTGTGTACACTCACTGTATTGTGTGTACACTCACTGTATTGTGTGTACACTCACTGTAGGGTGTGTACACTCACTGTATTGTGTGTACATTCACTGTATTGTGTGTACACTCACTGTAGGGCATGTTCAATCACTGTAGGGCGTGTTCAATCACTGGTGATCTTCCATACCATAATATATGCTAGTACTTGCAGGAAACGGGCAGTGTAAAGGGGGAGAAGCTGCCCAGTAAACACAGCCTTGTTATTTTAATGTAATTTCACGACATAAAAATAACGTCCAAATGTAACAAATGTAGCGGTTATTTTAGGGAATTGAACGTAGAAAAATGTAAACAAACTGTGTTAATACATGCAGGGAGTCATTCTAGACATTTCTACATTTTAAGGGGGTCTCTATACCGTAGCATGCATTCCTGTATTATGACCAATGAATCTATAATTCTGTCCCTTTGTCGTCATGGTGCATGAATGTAGCTCTAGATTCTCAGATGCTATATCAATATAGTAATCTTTCCTATTGAAACATACCACTTATGGATACGTATAGACCTGCAATTTATCATGTTTTAGGTCACTTTACCATGGACAGGATCAATCAACGTAAGCAGTATGAGTGCGAGTTGCACAAGCGGTTGCTGTATAAGAGGGAACGGTACAAGTGGGAGCCGTTACCACATGGACACAGCACTCACCACTCCGACAGAACCCTCAGCAAGTTAAAACAGCTCTCAAGACTTGGACATTGTAAGTAGCAATATATCCCCCCTACAACATAACATTAGCGTAATGTCTGTTAATACATGCAGGAAGTGGTCATACACATATACATGTACATCTTAGGTGCACTTCTTTACCCTAATATATGTGTTAACGCATGCAGGGAGTGGTTCTAGACATTTCTACATCAAATATTCATTACAAATATTTAAATATTTACTTATATTTCGCAGAGACTCATCATTTAGTCACATCCCTCACCACGTCAACACACCCCTCATCATTTCAATAAGGCCCAAAGCAGACAATGTGTCCCATCAACTGACAATGTGAACCACCATCTGACAACATAACACTTTCAATGTGAGTGTCTCTGAAATTTTGAACACTATATTGAAGGTGTGACGTAGCTGTGCGGCACATTGAGACCCGCTCCCAGTGCATGGCCCCCCATGGTCCCTATGGGTGTATATATGGTCATAGTACAGGTAGCAACACTCATAGGCCTCCCTATGTGTGTATATAGGGTCATAGTACCGGTAGCAACACTAATAAACCTCCCTATTTCTTTTCAACAAATTTAGTTTTATTTTATGTGTGTATATAGGGTCAGAATACCAGTACCAATACTTATTAACCTCCCCATATGTGTATGTAGGGTCAGAGTACCAGTAGCAACACTCACAGCTGCCAGTATTAACTGCCACAAACAGAACACTTGTGAGGTTTCTCCCCTGTGTGACACACCATGTGTGTCGCAAAGTGAGCTGCCTGTGTTAACTGTTTACCACACACACACAACACTTGTGAGGTCTCTCCCCTGTGTGGGTCACCATGCGTGTCTCTAAGTAAGCTGCCTGTGTAAACTGCATACCACATACACAAATCTTGTGACATTTCTCCCCTGTGTGTCGCTAAGTCAGCTGCCTGTGTAAACTGTTTACCACACACACAACACCTGTGAGGTTTATCCCCTGTGTGGATCACCAAGCGTGTCCCTAAGTGAGCTGCCTGTGTTAACTGTTTACCACATACAAAACACTTGTTAGGTTTCTTTCTGTGTATGTCATCATGTGTGTCCCTTAGTGAGCTGCCTGTGTAAACTGTTTGCCACATACACAACACTAAGTCTTGTTAGGTTTCTCTCTGTGTATGTCACCATGCGTGTCGTTAAGTGAGCTGCCTGTGTAAATTGTTCACCACACACACAACACTTATGAGGTTTCTCTCTGTGTGGGTCACCATGCCTGTCGCTAAGTGAGCTGCCTGTGTAAATTGTTTACCACACACTCAACACGTGTGAGGTCTCTCCCCTGTGTGGCACACCATGTGTGTCGCTAAGTCAGCTGCCTGTGTAAACTGTTTACCACACACACAACACTTATGAGGTTTCTCTCTGTGTGGGTCACCATGTGTGTCGCTAAGTGAGCTGCCTGTGTAAACAGTTTACCCCACACAGACCACTTGTGAAGTTTCTCCAATGTTTGGGTCACCATGCGTGTCACTAAGTGGGCTGCCCTCGTAAACTGTTTTCTAAACCAACAACACTTGTCAGGTTTTTCTCCTGCATGATTCATTAGATTTGTGTTTAATGCACCTGTCTATGTAAACTGTTGACTACACACAGAACACTTGTAAGGTCTCTCCCCTGTTCGGGTCATCATGCGTGCTGCTAAGTAAGCAGCCTGTGTAAACTGTTTACCACACACACAACACGTGTGAGGATTTCTCCCCTGTGTGGGTCACCATGCGTGTCACTAAGTGAGCTGCCTGTGTAAACTGTTTACCACACACACAACACTTGTAAGGTTTCTCCCCTATGTTGGTCAGAATGCTTGCCGCTAAGTGAGCTGCCCGTATAAACTGCTTGCCACACACACAACACTTGTGAGGTTTATCCCCTGTGTGGGTCACTACTAACAGAACACTTGTTAGGTTTTTCTCCTCCATGATTCATACGATATGTGTTTAATGCACCTGTCTGTGTAAACTGTTTTCTTTACACAGAATGCATGAAAGGTATCTCCCCTGTGTGGGTCTCCATGCGTGTCGCTAAGTTAGTTGCCTGTTTAAACTGTTTTCCACACACACAAAACTTGTTAGGTTTCTCTCTGTGTGGGTCTCCATGTGTGTCGCTAAGTGAACTGCCTGTGTAAATTGTTTACCACACACACAACACTTGTGAGGTTTATCCCCATTGTGGGTCACCATGTGTGTCGCGAAGTGAGCTGCCGGTGTTAACTGCTTGCCACACACACAACATTTGTGAGGTTTATCCCCTATGTGGGTCACCATGCCTGTTGCTAAGTGAGCTGCCTGTGTAAACTGTTTACCACACACACAACACTTGCCAGGTTTTTCTCCTGCATGATATATTAAATGTGTGTTTAATGCATCCGTCTGTGTAAACTGTTTACTACACAGAGAACACTTGTAAGGTCTCTCCCCTGTATGGGTCACCATAAGTGTCGCTTAGTGAGCTGCCTGTGTAAACTGTTTCCCACACACACAACCGTTGTTAGGTTTTTCTCCTGCATGATTTATTAGATGTGTGTTTACTGCACCTGTCTGTATAAAATGGTTACCGCACACAACACTTGTCAGGTTTCTCCCCAGTGTGGGTCACCATGCATGTCGCTAAGTGAGCTGCCTGTGTAAACTGTTTACCACACACACAACACTTGTGAGATTTCTCCCCTGTGTGGGTCACCATGTGTGTTGCTAAGTGAGCTGCCTGTGTTAGCTGCTTGCCACACACACAACACTTGTCAGGTTTATCCCCTGTGAGGGTCACCATGCGTGTCGCTAAGTGAGGTGCCTGTGTAAACGGTTTATTACACACACAACACTTGTTAGGTCTCTCCTCTGTGTCGGTCACCATGTGTGTCGCTAAGTGAGCTGCCTGTGTAAACTGTTAACCACACACACAACACTTGTGAGGTTTTCTCCAGCATGATTTATTAGATGTGTGTCCAATGCATCTGTCGGTGTAAACTGTTTACTACACACAAAGCACTTGTAAGGTCTCTCCCCTGTGTGGGTCACAATGTGTGTCGCTAAGTGAGCTGCCTGTGTAAACTGTTTACCACACACACAACACTTGTCAGGTTTTTCTCCTGCATGATTCATTAGATATGTGTTTAATGCACCTGTCTGTGTAAACTGTTTTATACACACAGAGCGCATGTAAGGTTTCTCCCCTGGGTGGGTCTCAATGTGTGTTGCTAAGTGAGCTGCCTGTGTAAATTGTTTACCACACACACAACACGTGTGAGGTTTCTCCCTGGTGTGGGTCACCATGTGTGTCTCTTAGTAAGCTACCTGTGTAAACTGTTTCCCACACCCACAACGCTTGTGAGGTTTCTCCCCGGTGTGGGTCACAATGTGTGTTGCTTAGTGAGCTACCTGTGTAAACCTTTTACCACACAGAACTCTTGTCAGGTTTTTCTCCTGCATGATTTGTTAGATGTGTGTTTACTGCACCTGTCTGTGTAAACTGATTACAGAACGAAACACTTGTGAGGTTTCTCCCCAGTGTGGGTCACCATGCATGTCGCTAAGTGAGCTGCCTGTGTAAATTATTTATAACACACAAAACACTTGTGAGGTTCTTTCCCCTGTGTGGGTCACCATGCGTGTCGCTAAGTGAGCCGCCTGTGTAAACTGCTTGCCACACTCACAACACTTGTGAGATTTCTCCCCTGTGTGGGTCACCATGTGTGTCGCTAAGTGAGCCGCCTGTGTAAACTGCTTGCCACACACACAACACTTGTGAGGTTTATTCCCTGTGTGGGTCACCATGCTTGTCAATAAGTGGGCTGCCTGTGTTAACTGCTTGCCACACACACAACACTTGTGAGGTTTATCCCCTGTGTGGGTCACCATGCGTGTCGCTAAGTGGGCTGCCTGTGTAAACTGTTTTCCACACAAACAACACTTGTGAGGTTTTTCTCCCACATGATTCATTAGATGTTTTTTTTATGCACCTGTCTGTGTAAACTGTTTACCACACACACAACACTCGTGAGGTTTATCCCCTGTGTGGGTCTCCATGTGTGTCGCTAAGTGAGCTGCCTGTGTCAACTGTTTACCACACAAACAACACTTGTGAGGTTTTTCTCCAGCATGGTTTATTAGATGTGTGTCCAATGCACCTGTCTGTGTAGACCGTTTACTACACACAGAATACTTGTAAGGTCTCTCCCCTGTGTGGGTCACCATAAGTGTCGGTAAGTGAGCTGCCTGTGTAAACTGCTTGCCGCACATAGAACACTTGTTAGGTCTCTCCCCTGTGTGGGTCCTCAGGTGTGACTTTAAGGTACAAGTGACTTGGCCGAGTTAACTGTTTTATAAATACACTCAAGGACTAGATCAAAGTTCCAGTGGAATGTTTAGCTTATTCTTCCCATCTGTGACAGTCGTCCCTCACCCTGCCCACATAATTAGATATAATTTTGACTTTGGTTTACTGCAAACACCACTATTTCAGCTTGATACTTTTCTCATTCAGAATTAGCTACGTTTCGTTTTGGACTTCACACACGCTTCAGAGCCATGTAGGGGATGGCACAACATTGTCGGGGACTTCATGCACATGCTGGGGACTGCACACATACGTCAAGGATGTCACACACAACTCATGCATGTCAAACGTAAGTTTTAAAGTCTACAACCAAATCAGCTACAATATATATCGTATGAACATGTACACTAAACATGCACAAAATAATGATATTCCTGAGGGTGTCAGAGACTGTACAGTATTACCCACCCGCCTCAACATTTAAAATCTTGAAAGGTACCCTGCACATTGCACAAAGACCACCTCCAGACCCTCTCCCGACCTGTCCCTGCCGTCTCCCACCCCACAAGCTTCATTATGAATTGTTGAATTATTTAGATGAAAGTGTATCAAATGTAGCCCCTTGGCTAGTCCTGTACTGACATATCAATGTTCAATAGAATGCTGTGCCATTTCTATGATTTTTCTTTTTAAATTATTTCCCTGTCTAGGACCATGCTGTCTTACCTCTGGGCCATACTGATGTGTTTTAGGACCTCTGCCAGACATCTAATAAGCCTTCAACGCTGGAAAAACTGGTATACTAGTTAAACAATTTTACCTTACATTTTAATAAATATACCAACACTGTAAACATTTCAAGGGCTACTAGGCATTTATTCCCTGAATCTATTCTCTAGGATGATTAAAAATACATTCTTAAATCATATCATTGTTGTGATCACCTTTGCCTTCGTGACTGAGGGAGTTACTTTATGGATACCCGTTTATTGGGCAATGAGTTTTTAAAACAGGTTTATTTACGTGGTCCATTGTAGAGATTCACAGCTCGTATAACAGTTATGGGCCTGTATAACATGGTAAAAACATCAGCATAGTTGATAGGTGTGTGCCTCCCATTGCACTAACCAAATACGAGATCTCACTAAATACCTCTTCTATTAAGAGCAAGACAAATAGGACATGATTTTTTTATAAACATTTATCTTTATTCTGAGTTATGTCAATTTCAGTTACATCTAGATACTAATCGCAAGTGTGCTGTGGGGTGCACTCCCGTATGTTTTATATAAATCCTGGTTGACATAATTATAACACAGATACCAAATAACTCAGATCAGAAAGGTCCCCTTCCTCCCACGCAAGTTAGGTGTGTGGAGGATCTTCCTAGGGGACCCTTTCCTTCTTATGAAGGTGAACAACAAATGTAAATAATTTTCCTGTCCAAAGAATGGGTCCAAGCTATTCCTGCCCATGGACAAATATATATATGTAACTTCTTATTTTCACATGTATTTTATACACTAAAAAGTCTTTTAATGCAAAATTACCGGTACCTCACCTGCTAACCATAATTTTCTATCATTCTTAAAACAATTGTGATTGGGTAAGAGACGGACTGTTGGCGGAAGCGCATTCCAAGACATAGAGCCAAAGTGTTCCATTGACCTGTAGTATACATCAGAGTGTGGTGTTAACCTAAGTAATACAGGACCTATATGCGCACGGGTGGGTATATCCCGGTTAACAGTATAATTAGGATCATGAGCTCTAATGTACATAAAATTAACAAGGTGTGCTTTTCTCCTACTATTTAACATTGGAAACTTAGCCTTCGCATCTACTACATCAGTATTGGTCAAATGATCTACCTTCATACATATCTTGAGACACCTATTTTGCGCAAACTGAAGATCATCAAGAATGTACTGGGCTGCTGAACAGAAGAGTTGATCTCCATAGTCGAAATATGGGAGTATTTTCGATTTGTAAATTTTAAAAGCAATACCTTTGGTCATGGACGTTCTCAAATTTGCCAAAACAAATGTCTTATGGTTTATAACCTTTAGTTGCTGCTTTACGTGCAAGTCATATTTCAAATGCGAGTCAAGTAATACATGATAAACAAAGGACAAGTACAACATATTAATGCACTTGAGATTGAGTTTTGACTAGGTAAAAATTATCTTCATCATTTAACATGTAATATCTTTGATGAAATATGATATCAATATTCAGTACAAAATCTCCGAACCACCCTGCATGTGGCTTTACATCTAGTATTGACCAGGGCGCCTTAATTTTTATCATAGACGATGGGGTCCCAAAGACAGTCCGAACAGTTTTGACCAAGGCGCCTCAACTTGAGTGACGGGGTTCTGTAGCCAACTGATCCAGAGTAGTTTTGACTAGGGTGTCCAATTTTCAAGCATGAACAAGGGGTCCCGAGGCCATGCGGAGCAGTTTCATGCACACTGCACAGAGACCACCTGCTCAGGTGCAAAACTGACCTAATACTAACGTAATACAAAACACATATTCCTTTTCTAGTCCAGAACATGACCTTGGTTAATATCATACCTTGGACTTTACAACTAAAAAATATCAACAGGAGAATGTTTTAGAATAGGTAAAGATTATCACACTTCATGACGTTGTGTACACGTAGCGAAGCCCTGTGGTGTTCTGAGGACCAGTGCACATGGCTATCTATCTGTGTAAACTGTTTACCACGTTCAGAACACTTCTAGGGTTTCTACCCTGTGTACGTCCTCGTGTGTGCCTTAAGTGATCTGACTGTTTAAAGTATTTGTCACAAACAGAACACTTGTGAGGTTTCTCACCTGTGTGGACTGGTATGTGATATGTAGTTCCAAAACAGTAAGTCTTTGATAACTGAACTATTTAACTAAGTACGGAAAATCTGCTAGATGTGTTCCTTGAACAGGACATTTTAAGACTAGGTAAAGAAGATCACACCTTATGACATCACAGATCTAGATAACACACCGCTGCGACTCCTCTAGAATTTTCAACCATCCTTGGATGCCCAAGCATACAGTGCAGTCTTGTGTGGTGATCACACTCTTAACCCTCCTTCTCTTCTGAGGTATACAGAAGCAGTGAGCAGGAACAGGAGCAGAGACAGGCACCTGCTGACCCTGCAGTGCTTACCACATTGATAACACCTGCGGGTCCTCATGTATACCTTTAATTGATCTACCCATGTAAAGTGTTTGTAACACCCAGAACACTTGCGAGGTTTCTCTTCTGTATGGGGCCTCGTGTGTGCCATCACAGAACACTTGTGAGGTTTCTCCCCTGTATGGGTCCGCATGTGTGCCATTAAGGGATCTACTTGTGTAAATCCACACACAGAACACTTGTGAGGTTTCTCCCCTGTATGGGTCCGCATGTGTGCCATTAATGGATCTACTTGTGTAAATCCACACACAGAACACTTGTGAGGTTTCTCCCCTGTGTAGGTCTTAATATGTGCCTTTAAGTGATCTACCTGTGTAAAGTGTTTGTCACACACAGAACACTTGTGAGGGTTCTCCCCTGTGTGGGTCTTAATGTGTGCCGTTAAGGGATCTACCTGTGTAAAGTGTTTGCCACACACAGAACACTTGTGAGGTTTCTCCCCTGTGTGGGTCTTAATGTGTGCCTTTAAGTGATCTACCTGGGTAAAGTGTTTGTCACACAGAGAGCATTTGTGAGATATCTCCCCTGTGTGGGTCCTCATGTGTCAACAGCACAATTATTCATCCTCCTCTTCATCTGATGTAAACAGAAGCGGCGAGCGGGAACGCGAGCGGCAGTGTGCACCAGCTGACCCTGTGGTTTTAGCAGGACCAGTGCTCAATCCCTTCTTCTGCTGGGCTGTCTGCTGTTCTGCTGCTACCCGTACACCTGGCACCATGAGCCCTGGGGCGCCTGCCACTAAGTGGAGTGCTGGCTGCTGCTGTTTTGCTGCTACCTGCACGCCTGGAACCATGAGATCTTGGGCGCCTGCCTCTTCTTGGAGGGTTGTCTGGGGCTGGTCTGCTGCCTCACGTAGCACTTTGTTAGCACGGCACTGGGCCACCTTTTCTGCCCTGTCCTTATTGTATGCTTCCAGTTCCCCAGGAGTCATATTTGCCTTAAACTGAAAATAAGAATCAGTATTGTTTCAACGGGCATATGTATATTGATTATTCATGACAGGATTTCTTATAGTATATATATATATATAAATAGTTGCTGTGGGCTTTGAATTATATTAGACAAATATAAACGAGTTACCATAGTTACTACCGGTAACTAGAAAAATGTCATACACGTACGTTAACTCGACGGATATATTAATCAGCCTAAAAAGGATTCTTGTTTCTACCCAAGCGGAGGTATATAGATTACAACAATTTAATAATCTATTGATATTGTAATAACAATATATTATATATTAATAATTCATTCTGAGTAATAGTAACAATATATTATATATTAATATAATTATTCTGAGTATATAATTACTATGAGTATATACATGTGAACAAATTGAGAAGTCAGTGGGTTTGGTGTCAAGTATCAGATATTACCAGGCCAAAAACACACCAACCACAATGTAATGAAATTACATTAAAGACGAGTAATATTTCACAGGAAGATAATCAATTAACAACAAATCCTTCCTAGTATTATGCAAGTAATTATAAACAGCACTAGATTTCCAGTTACCCACAGTCATAATGGAAGTAACTGGGACACCTAAAGATTTCAACAATGAAGCACCCCCATGTCTTAGCGAATGGGTGCTAATCCTGTCTACCGGTAACCCAATTTTCTTAGATAAACCTTTAAGTCTAGAGTTGAAGGCATTATATTCCAAATGTAATAATTTAGAATTCTTGTGTGACCTTTTTGTGGCCTTTAACAAAAGAGACTTTACACACAAAGGGGAACCCGGAATGTGATGCAAGTAAATTTTGAAAGGTTTCTTGCCAAATTGGTCAGTCTTAGACGACCTAATTGTCACTGACACATGACTTGAAGACACAGATATGTCCCCACATGTCAACAAATGTCTTGAACTCGTCACATGACATTTGCGCAGAAGGCCCCTGAAGCACAGCAACACTGCAAGCCAGAATGACCTATCATCAGGATTATGCAGATTTAATAATTTAAAAATAGCCAACAACTCAATGACTGAAAGGGGATATCTGGAAGGGTTACTTAAGGACATAAAAGTCCTTTCAATACCATTTAATAACTGTTTTACCAAAAAACATACAGAGAAATCCTGATAACCCAAGAGTTTACATTGGTACCAAACAGCAGACAAATAATTCCTTACAGACACAGGTTTAACCCTGGACGATAAATATGTAGCATATAGTCTAGCTTGTTTTGAAGAGCATGGGAACTCTATAAAATTAAAAAGGGTACAGAATTTCTTATACCTTCTCAATTGAGCTGCTCTCGTCAACTTAGTTGAATCAGATAAGCTAGCTTCCAATAGGGTCTGCTGCTGGTCCATCAATTTGGTTAAAAGGTTTCCTGCAAATACACACAGCACATGTTATTCAAAGCCAAAGTATCATTACATAACGACATATAACCCTTATAAGGGAGTCTGGATAACTGGTCAGCTAATATATTATCTTCAGATTTAATATAAGTAGCGAAAATGTCTATATTATATATGAAACATAGCCAGAATATCTCTCTGAGCCATTCCATACTGAGATGATTCTTGCTCCTACCAGAATTAAGGTTAGCTAGGACCTGCATGTTGTCGGTAATGAAATGTATTTTAGAGTTTGCATATTTTTCGCCCCAGCGCTTCAAACCAAGCACTACTGGCCACAACTCATACACATTTATATTGCCCTCATGAACGTCAAGTCTGTCTAACAAAGGTGGAAGAACTCTATGATTGCACCCAGTAGCAGGGAAAAATTCTTTCTCCCAAATACCATATATGAAGTCTGTACCCGACCAGGCCCCGAAACCTTTAGTTGAAGCATCAGAAACAATTGGACACTCTGTCATATCTTTCGGAATTAAAGAATTACAATTAAAATACCTGCAGAAGCGTTTCCACCACTGTAAGTCTTTCCTAGTCTCTTCACATAAATAAATAGAACCTTTATCTTTTGCTCTGGCACACAGGTCAAAAAGGCGCCTACTAAAAGTTCTTCCACCCCTCACTACAGATGAGCAGAAACTCATAAGTCCACCAATGCTTTGCAATTGTTTTTTGGTGGCATGAGTCTTACCTTGACATTCATCCAGAGCTAAGTTCAATTTGAGGAGCTTCTCCTCAGGCAGGGTTAGAACCATATTAATTGAATCAATAGATATACCCAGGAACACAGTGGTAGTACAAGGTAAGGTTACTTTATTAAAAGCAACATTAAAGCCTAAAAACTCCATAACTTCAATCATAATGTCTCTTTGACGAAGGCACTCTTCTTTAGTATCTGAAATTATTAGGAAGTCGTCAAGATAATTTACCACCTTGCCGACACCATAGCTTTTAGCGACCAAGACTAAAAAATCCGACAGTTGGTTAAAAATGTATGGAGCACACCTTAACCCGAATGAAAGACGATTATTTTCATAATTTTTATAACCTCTACCACTGTTCCATTTGAATCCCTGATAGGTACAATGAGGGGCAAAAACATTTACTGTTCTATATGCTGATTTTAAATCAATTAAGCACATATAATCCCCTTCATCTAGTAATTCTACAGCTGTAGTTACAGACTTATAAGAAAAAGGCTTATAAGTTTGGTGCATAAAATTATTAATAGCCAAACCTACCGGCATGCTACAGTCAGTTATAGGCCTCAATTTCCCATTAGACTTTTCAACTCCCCCTAATGCATGAATACATGTGGGACGGTATTGAACTTGAGTTACTAACCCTGCCTGGGTCTCAGCCTCTACTAAGTCACACATCTCAAGATAAAAATCGTTCTCAAGAATAGACTTATAATTTCTGCAATTATAACTAGTTTCACAATTATCATCAATAATTTTGAAACCATTAACTACACCTTCCCAAATAAATTGGGCCCCCTCAGGGTCATGGGCTAAAACATTTGTTGGGCCCGACAAAAAATGTGCAAACCGACAGGGCATCAAACTAGTACTCCTACCACCAATCAAGTGAGTACAGTTACATTTCCCCTCCAAGCATTTATCATACACATCTACAATAGGAGTCCCTGAGGACCCTTCAACTTGAAAAATCAATTTAGAATTTCCAGATTGATCGCCAAAAGTCTCAGAAAAATTACAGTCTGAGGAAAATCCAGGTAAATTACCTGGAGAATTTTGAAAGTCAAAATTTACAGATAAATTATTAGCTGTGGTATCTTGAGTCAAAAAACACTTATACGCAGAAAAACTCTCAGGTGACAAACGACCTAAAAATTTTTCATTCTCAAGAAAATCATTTTTTGAACTATCTTGTGCCAAAAATTCTTGAAACTCAAAATTATCAGTTTTTGAGTCGACTTTGGAGAAAGCTATATCTAGGTCACCCCTGGCGATCTTAACAGAGGGCAAACTAATTAGATCTCCGGTACCATCCTACTTAGGATTACTGGGCATTTTCCCCTCTTGTTTACAGTCAAAACATCCATGTGCAGATGACCTGCAGAACATGCAAGTGTGTTTGTATCTGCAGTTTTGGGAAGCACAACCACTTGCTTTGTTGAAAGCAAAGCAAGACCTGACACTATCTTGTTTACCAGAACTTTTTGGTTTGGATTTGGCCGAAACTGCTGAAACTGTGTTGTCATAGCTAAAGAATGCTAGCATATCAGAATTTTCCACATTTTTGAAGGCCCCGAGCCCTTTTACATTTGCTCGGTCGCGGATAGCCCTATCATAATCAATCAAAGCCCTAACCAAATAAATCTTGGTCGCTGCCTTTACACACAACATCTCCATGTGGTCCAAAATGGGCTGTGCGTCCTCGCCCAGATGGATCACTTTGTTTACTGTTCTGATATTTACTAGCATTAGCTTATCAAATGAATCACACTTCTCCTTATGAGACAGAAAATTGGTTTGTGAGTAAGGCTTACTTCTTTTTGGACTTGGAGACCTAGAGTAGTCTGACATGGATGACACAGATGATGAAGACGGCGACCTCGCTGCTTTCTTGGGACGACTTGTCGGCCTTGCTTGAGAATTGGGTCGCTGTGTCCTAGAAACCGAGCGAGTTGACCTAGATCTCCTTGGTTTCCTCCGTGGCGCCGACTGGCGTCTTCTACTGGAACCTCCTGAGTCGGCTAACCTCTGGAGGGTCGCCTCCATGCGACCCAGACGAGCATCTTGAGAATCCAATCTATCCTCCAACGTCTGGTCAACAGATACTACTGGGGCAATCACCGTAGCATGTGATTCAATGGGCTGCTGCCCACCGACTGCCCCATTTTCACTGCTCGAAGTAGTTGTAGTGGTCACCTCAGCTTGAGGCGTATCTTGAGGCGTAGCCGTAGGTGAGCTACTCCTCCTGTTCCTTCTTCCCCGAACCATGTTGAATTTAAATTAATTAAATTCAAATTTAACTGCCAAAATTTAAAATTAGTGAACAGGTGTGAACGGTCTGGAGATTCAAAAGCCACTGGCCATGAAACCATGAAACTGCCCATTTATAGTATAGGCCCAACAAGAAGAAGTAACCATGGCCCCCGAGCTGCAGCCAATCAGACGCATTGTTATTGAGCCACTCACAGCCAATCAGGAAGCTGCTCATAAAACAGGTCAGTCTGGGGCGCCCTCTGGTGAGCTGCTCAGGAACCACGGCCACGCCCACTCGCTTATTTATACTTGGATTCAACCGCGTTGATCCATCCTATATATATATATATATATATATTACCAGCCCCTTCAGGGACTTTTTTGTGGGGGATTGTGGCCTCTTTTTACAGGTCCTTCCCTATGATGTGTGAAGCTGACAGGGGTGTAAGTGCGGACTTGTGAGTTGGGGGGGGGCAGAAGTCCTGCACCTCGCACAGTCACCTCCCACCTCCCACAGCCGCCCAGAGTGGACATCTCCCCAGTAAAGGGACATCTCCCCAATGAAGGGACAGCTCCCCAGTTAAGGGACATCTCCCCAGTGAATGAACATCTCCCAAGTAAAGAGACATCTCTCTAGTGTAGGGGCATTGCCCTAGTGTAGCGACATCTCCCTACTATAGTGTGCGGACATATTATTATTAAGCATAATATTTTCCACAGAATATTCCACTCTACAAAAATGTAGTTTTATACCAATAACACTTTGTTTATAACCAAGCTACTATACTATGGAAATGTATGGGTGAAAGTCGGGACAAAGTTGTAACCAGAATATTTTGTAAGAAAGTTTGTTGTAACCACATTATGACCAAAATCGGTTACAAGGCAGGTTGTTTACAAGGAGCAAATTTGCTCTGCCAAAAGGGGCTTTTACTGTATCGATAAAACTAAATTATCATCATTGTGATGAATGTAATAGCAATGCCTTTATCATGATACGTACCTCTTTAACTTTAGCTGCCTTACGAGCAGCATCTCTCTTTAGATGCTCACTGTATTTAACTGTATCACTTTTTATTTTTCTCAACCGCTTCCGACAGCGCTCTGCGTTTGTCATTGCCTGGCCGGTTGGAAGCCGGGGCCTTCCCATCTTTTTAAGCTTTGAAATCTTTGAGAAATATGAAAAAGGATAATTAGACAAGTAAAATCTTTAGAAGGTATTAATAAAAAGCTATTTACTGTACTAGATTTTATTGTGAAGTAAGTAAAAGTAGGGCATTAATATCATACATTGCTACACCTGGCAGAAAATGAGTAAGCACGACTAAAATCTTTGATTTGATACATTTGAATAGATGAAACCGTTATGTGTCTTCTACAAACCTTTGGTGGGGCAGGTACCCTGGCAGGTGCATTGGGGTAGGCCTTGGCAAGAGCCTTGGTAGGGGCCTTGGCGGGAGGCTTAGAGGGAGCCTTGGTAGGGGCCAGTCCAACGTCCAAGCTTGGGGCCTGGGCTGCTGCTCTGTAAGAGATATTAAGTATTAGTCACAGACTGATATCGAAATGTAATCAATAGAAAACAAGGCGCTCATTACCACAAGTACCTAATACAACTTCCTCATGTTAGCTAAGTCAGCTTCAAAACATAGTGGTAATTTGGCTTGCAATAGGGCTGGTATTGGATGATTGCATGTATGAGCTTATCAATCGTATCTATGTGATCGGGGAGGATCACCACGCAGACCATGAGACTGAAGGGCCATGATTGCACTTGCTGTCAATGCCTAGCAGCAAATTGATCACAACAGTCAGTCATGAGATCCCTCAAGTTTATTACCTTTCAAGGGTCCAGTATGTCTGTTGATATAATGATTCCTCATTAGCTAATCTAGTTCAGTTGCAACAATTAGCTGTTGGAATAAATGATTCTCACTTTGCACGGCCTGTAGGCTGGCCTGTGACTCCTGTCTTTTGGGCCCCAGTCTCATTTTCCTCATCGTCCGCTGCCATGCTGCCCGCATCTAGTGTTGCCTTGTTCAGCAAGTCATCAGGCTGGTCCGCATTGTCCTGCATAGTCTGTGGATAAACAGGGTTTTATGAAAAATATTCGCCTTATACAAAATAAATTGGAGATTGTGACAAAGAATTTGGAGGGGAAGGTACCTTAAATGACCAGAAAATGACCCACACAGGAGAGAAACCTCACGGGTGCTGAGACTGTATTTAGCTGCGTATGTAGGGGTGGGCTTGTCACTGCTGGCCTATTGCCCTACAAATAAGTAACCAGGTTCTTCGGGTATCATGCAAATTTTAATTAGTTAGTGGTAGTACAACTCAGTGTGTATGCCTACTGTATGCCTGTCCAACTACACCATCTACCGAGAGCTGCTCTGTACATGTGCGACCTCCTCCTACCGTTCTGTGCGCTGCTCTGTGTGTAGGGCTCCTGCTGCAGTACTACTTAGTCTAACCTAAGCCCCTCCCCTTACATGAATACAGTGAATCTATAATCAGCTGTATAGCACGGTCGCTATGTTACATGTAGATCCTCATGTATGTCTTTAAGGTATCTAGCTGTATAAACTATTTACCACAGAGAAGACACATGTGATGTGTAGATCCTCCTGTGTCTCTTTAAGGTCCCTGGCTCTCCAAGTTATTTAACAGAGAGAACAGTGTAAGGTCTCTCCCCTGTGTGGATCTTGATTTGTGTTGTTAAAGTATCTGGGCATACAATCAATATCACCACATAGAGAACACATATGGGGTTTTTCCCCTGTGTGGATCCTCAAGTGTGTCTTTAATGTAGCAGGCTGTTCAAACCACAGTCACAGAAGTCACACATGTCAACCCATGTGGGAGAGAAAACCCATCAACATGCACTGCATCTTCATTGTGATATGATTTACCTGTTGAGAGGTGAAGTGGTTCTCCCGTTGCTTTCGTTCATGTTGGTCATGCAGCTGCTCGTTCCTCTCCTGCCATGTGCTGTGCAGCTGCTCATGCAGTTGGAGCAAGTTGTTCACCTTGTTGTTGATCTGGTAGCAAAAACAAAAATAGTGTTATGTCTACACATTCATAATAAGTTGTCATAGTCACTCACATGATGCAAATACTATTTAAAACAATAGGATATGGGAGGTTGTAAGAAGTAAGATTTGTCTAAACTTGTATAAGACGAACCAAATATTTTCTGCACCGGCTCTAGTAATATTGTATACTTAACAAAAACTCCTATAAGCCACACCCTAAAAACGCATGTTGTCAGCACATGTGACAGCCTAAAGTGTTCCAGTTTGGAATAATTTATTCCTGTAAGAATACTCACATCGCCAGCATGGGTGTCTGTAATCAATGTGTTTGTAGTCAATTTGCAGCCGTCATCAATGATAGATGAGAAGATGCCTTCCCGTGAATCAATCTTGGCTTTCAGTTCAGTGTAACGTTTTCTCATCATTTCGATATTCCTGACCCTGATCCTTGAAGCCATCTCCCTCTCTATCGATCTCATCCACTTCTCAAGGTCACCTGCCTATACACAAATGAGACCTTTGCTAATAGAACAAACCATAAAGAGCTGCTTTCTACATGGACAGTATAAAATCTGCAAACAAACACATACTCTCTACATACATTCTCAGGGTCTGTCTTTATAATTGATAAATGTCACAAATGGCAAATGGTCATGGACTTTATTTGTCTTGCAAATTCCAAAAGTAATTTCTTAGTTAATCAATAAAATCAACCTTCAAGTTTCCCATACATTTTGCTATGGAAGGGAGGTGTGGCAATAAATGAGAGACTCTTGCAAATGAGGGCTGTACTCACTGTGGCAAGGAACTCATAGAGTGTGAGAGTGGTCTGGGGCTCCTTGTGGCATTTCTTGCTGCGCTTTAGTAGAAAGTCTGTGTCAGCCTAAATAACAAAATGTCAGAAAATATCATCAATTTTAGAATCAGAAACTATCATAAATACTAGAGTTTAAATGGTTACTGAAACATGACAACAACAAGAGAAAAATTATATGTTACTGCATCATTTAGGTGAAGTGCCCCTGTGGTTATAGATTTAGATAGAGCCCTCTATACCCATAGTGCTCATAAATGACAGATGCTTATTCAATGATTCTAATACCCCTCTACCCAGGCACCATTTTAAACCCAGTGCTTCAATATGACAGTATGGTAAAAAAAAGAAGCTGGCATACTGTAGTGAGTCAATGTTACATTGCTGGTTATTTATTGTAAAGGGGGGAGGGAGTCAGAAAAAAACTGATTAGATATGAAACATGTGGTAGCTCTGTCATTAGGTAGAAACTATTTCTGATTGAAGCTGTATTCCACTCACCATTGCTGGGACAGATAACAGAGTCGGTGCCACGTCAAACTCCAAGTCCATCGGTACCCTGCACAATAAATAGTTTTCCATCATTTGCCTTTAAATGGATATATAAATTACACTCAATGCTGTAAATAGAAAATCCCCCACGATATCAAATGGATCAGTTGACTTTAAATTGCAAACACACACATGTAGACTTTCTATACAATAGAACACTGTAAATAGAGACATGAACCGAGCAGTGTTGAACCACTCAGCTGATCTGTATTCCCCCGTGTTCTCGGTAAGCTTCAATAATTCTGACTGGACAAAGTAGCCACATTCCTACAACACTGTATACTCACGAATCTGCTGGATGAGACATCTTCATCTGTGCTTCTTGGGCAGCTGAAGCCACTTTTAGAGTTGTGACTGGTGAATCAATCTCATTGTAGATCACCTTCGGTGCCCTACAAGAGAAATTGATCATTACTGACCAATGTTATGCAGCATACACGATTAAAAAATGCTTTTCATAACTGTATCAGGGTACAGTTTAGTAACAACATGCTCCTGTCATCATTCCCCATATACCAACATAACCCTGATAATGCCTTTCGATACGATATCCCACTCAATTATGCTAAAAAAGTTGGCTGGTTTTGGTCTTGGTGAAAATACATGCTCGTGGTTCAAAAGTTATTTGTCCAATAGGACACAGCGTACAGTAGCTAATAATGTTTTATCCAGTGAGAATCCTATTGTATATGGAGTACCACAGGGTTCCGTACTTGGCCCTGTATTGTTTTCTATGTATATTAATTCACTACCTTTGATATATGATTTTGACATAGTATTATACGCTGATGACGCGGTGATATCTGTTACTAGTCCTGTGCAAATGCAAGCCAGCTTGGATAAAATAGCTTCATGGTGTAAAGACAATAGTCTAACTGTTAATGAAAAAAAGACCAAATGGATGGTTTATAACAATTTACATAATGAAAATCCTGTTTTTACTATGAATAATGTCATTTTAGATAGATGTGATACTTTCCAGTATTTGGGTATTACTATGGATCCTGGTCTTACTTTTGTTAGCCATAGGAAACAGGCCATACCTAATATTAGGCACAAAGTGAATGAACTTGGTAAAGTGCGGACTCACGTTGATAATGATACAGCTCTGGCAATATATAAGGCTATGGTGGTGCCCTCCTTTGATTATGGAGACTTCATATGGGACAGGGGTAAGGTGGGTGAAAATAGGGAATTACAATTACTACAGAATAAAGGTTTACGCACTGTATATAAGGTCAAATTAGAAGAAAACCCTCTATTTACGACAAACGAGCTACATGTAAAAAGTGGTTGTAGATATCTCGATCAGAGGAGAGATATCCATCTCTTATCATATGCATACCAGCTATCAAAGAAGGATGACATGATAGACAATAGAGACATACCTACACGCAGACATCTTGGAAAAAGGCTCAAGGTTATACGGAGCCTTAAACCCATTATTATTAATAGTGCCCTGTATAGGGCCATTGAACGCTGGAATGGTCTCAAACCATTATACACACAGATGGAGACCCTCTGGGAGTTTAAGCGGGCCATCAAACGTGACTACCCGAACTGCTTCATGGCGCCATAACGTCATTTGACATTTTTGCTTCATCTCATCTCATCTCATCATATGAATACTTAATGTAATTCTAGTAATTATGTTACTAAGCATTATTATTGCATACCTGCAATTGTGAAATATATAACTGTGTTCTCCATAGCAGATTACTTTATACTATGAAGTCCGTCCACACAACTATGTACTTAGAATAGGGGTCCTGGCGGCAGACAGGCAATGCGCCTAGCTCAGGTTTGGTCGATTAATTATTAATTGATCATTAGATCCAATAAAACTTTAAAAAAAAATGATGTCATACTTGAATAGGCTCAAATTTGTGCAACGACAGAGTCTCTAAGATGATTTGGTGAGGCATCATGTGTGTCTCTAAGACATCTGAAAGTGTAAATTGTTTACCACAGTTAAAACACTTGTTAGGTTTATCACCTGTGTGGATCATCATGTGTCTCATGTTTGCCACAAACAGAACACTTGTGAGGTGTCTCTCCTGTGTGGGTCATGAGGTGTGTCTTTATGTGAGCTGCTTGTGTAAACTGTTTGCCACACACAGAACACTTGTGAGGTTTCTCTTCTGTGTGTGTCATGATGTATGTCTTAAGGTGAGCTGCATGTGTGAACTGCACTTGTCTTTATAAACTGTTTACCACAGTACCACAGTACCACATTGAATCCTGATTTGTTTTCATGTGAAATGACTGATCTACTCACAGCGGGTTTGGCGTACGATAGCAAAGAGACAGCTTTGAAGGTGCCTTCTTTTTGCATTCGAGACCCTCACTACGATCCTTAACAATGACACTCCTGAAATAGACATGAACCGATTGCATACTAGATTTTTGATAACAAATAAACATTGTATAAGTAGTAGCAGTAGCACATCCAAAAAAACATTTTGAAGAATGACTGACATTTTGTCGGAATTACGTTTTCAATGAACACACTTCCTGCAGCTTTATCAGTTTTAAGTGTATCAACCTAAATCAGTATGTGAAAGTGGACAGCCATACTCTCACAATTAGCCTCAATAAAACATAAAATACCAAGCTTTCTTCTACTCACAGAGATGAGTGTAATGTGGGCAGTGGATCTATCCAGTCAGGCGATCGGTGCAACAACGTTGATGGCTTGGTGTCCTGAATTCATAATGTTTTATTCAATTGATGACTAAAGCAATATGAATTGTGTATAAGAAACATAGGCTGGAACTATCAGATGCATTAGTCATGTTAAATTTTGTCAGTTGGTAGAGAATCCTGTTTATCCATGCTTGGACATTGATAAGGATAATTGTGTCTATCTTCTTGATGTCTTTAATATTTTGAGATATACCTAATTTTATTGCAATTGTGTATAATTTATATACTTGGTGTGTGTGGTAGATGACTGTAATAGGAATCTTTGTCTACTTTTACCTTTTCAACATCTGCCGTGCTTGGCGGTACAGCCAGTTCTCCTTCTAAAAGCTTTATCTCCACATCTTTCTTTCGAATCTCAGCATTTTTCTGCATGCAGATGGAAAAATTATGAGATGAGCAATAAACTGTTGATTATTTAGGTAGGAAATTTAACAAAGATATGTTGTTTTTTTTTGTGGGTATTAACTTTAAGCAACCATAAGCAGAATAAGCTCAAGACCTTCTCAGAATCACAAATGTATTGAATACAGGATGGTGGCAATGGTAACTAGAATCTAGTGTATCCCTACCTTATCAAGTTCTGCATTTACAGTGGACAGCTTTTCCTCCAAAAGTTTCATGTCCTCTACAGTCTGCATGTTTCTCTGTCCAAATCAAAGCCAGTAGTTAGTGTAAATATCAATAGATATCTATGCAGCATGTTCAAGATGCCGTGATCACACTAATCTATTACTCGCAAATCTTGCCAAGCTTATATGTAGAAGCTGACAGCAGTGGGAATCTACCCCCGGGAATCTACCCTTACCTATTCCAGGTCTGCAGTCAGGTTGGCAAGCTGCAGCTCCTTCTCGTATTGTATTCGGACTGCTTCAGCCAGCTTTGACTCCAACATCTTCACTTGCTCTACATTCTCAGCATTTCTCTGCATCAATAGTTCATGCCAAAATTATTAGTTATTGTCCTGTTTATTTTTAGGCAATCATATTTAGCAGAATATTGAAATATGAAAACTTCAGGTTTACTGGTCATTATTTGGCTATTAAGTGTAAGGTGGGTTGTGTAAATAGTAAGGCCACTTTTTCCTTATTTTAAAAGATTGCAGTAATGCAGAGAGCCATGAATAACTTTCAAAGATCAATTAAATGTTAACTCCTAAAATGAGAAAATCATGCCTAAAAAGTTTATATTTCCCCCCCAGTAAAAACCAATTGAAATAACAAATGCCCTTGTCATATTTATCACTGCCTGGTGATGAAAAGCTTTTAGGTTTTTAAGGGGCCTAGAAGATAATAGTTGATTTGATAATGTACCTTTTCCATTTCTAGCATAAGAGATTCATCCTGGTTTCAGCTGTAAAAGTGTGGACAAAACCTATATCATTTGTGAAACTCAAGGTAATTTCAATCGCGGTAGGTGCATAGAATTATTGAAAGCATAGACTGTGTACACTTTACAGATGTTCTACAAAAGAAACAGGTGCTATTAAGGCAGTACACTGATGGTGGCAATCTTGTGGATTTGTTATATATTAGGTTTATTAGGTATTTGAACAGCAGATATACTTTATATTTGACTGGAATATGTAGAGGGGTTACCAAAAATACACAGAACAACACACATACATTACTCTTGCTGGCTCTAAGTGTGCAGCTGTCAGAGACTGTCGTAGTGTTGTAGCTCGTGAACGCCTTCTGCTCTCACTTCTCAGCGATCTGCCACCTATCGAATCTGTCGCTGCACTATAAAAAATACAACCGGCCGGCCAATTATATTGCATTTCTATATTTTAAGATTAGTCTACCCCCACTCCAACGTCACCCAATGTGACTGGTGGCTAAAACCAGCACCGTAGACTAAATTTGACCTGTTTCAAGATATTATAAAAGTGATTATCAAGTCTTTGATCACAAGGTACCAAGGCAAATATAGTAACATCTTCACCAATGCGGCAATTGGTGAAGGTGGTAAAATCAATCTTTGATTCTTTAGGCACACTATATGAAGACAAATATAGTACCATCTCATCACATATATGAGCAGCACACAGCTGCACAGGGGGTTTGATTGTGACTTGCTTAGTATGGTAGCCCTGTATAAACCAAACCTTATACCGTATTCGACGTAATAAGCGCACAGTGTGCTTAAAAAATTATTATAGACACATTTTAGTAGTTAAGAGTTGCATTTGGCTCAGAATTTTTTTGTTATTTGTAGAATAAAAATTGGCCAAAAACGGGGTGTGTGCGCTTATTAGGGGGTGTGCGCTTATTACGCCGAATACGGTATAGACATATTTGCTATCAAATTAAATCCTCAGACTTCTCTACCACTACTCACCCATGATCTTGATGCACGATGCGGAACCTGTTGCTCTGGGCCTGGACGGACAACTCTGCTGTGGCTGCCATTAAAGCCAGCATCTCACGAGTTGCTGTGCTTAATGGGACGGCACTGTAAAAAAGAATTTCCCTTTATTTAACGATATCTAGTTTTTGCTTTTTTTCCAATGCTGCTAATGTACCAGTTCTTCATTTTCCCCCTCACAGATGTAACACATTAATTGGATCATAGTTATAAAATGGCATAGTAACAGGAAATAGTAAGTTATAACCTTACACAAATGATTTAAGACCAACCAGTAATTGTGATCCATAAGAGTCTATGAATCTAAAATGGTTGATAGTCAGTACACAAGAATTCCTCACCTTTTGTTTGTAAATGAGGGATGTGGTTCTCGGGGGCATCGGAAGTTTATCCATGGATAGTCCTTCTCATCCCCCTTAAACCCATAGTCCCACATCAACTCCTCACCTCTGGGAATGAAGCGGGTGGAGAACAGTGCAAGACGTGGACCATGGCCAGGCTCGAGCTCGACTAGTCGGAAATGATCTAGGTTCGGTTCGACACGGGCGTGGTTCACCAGGCGCCCAAGGGTGTCGAACCGCGTTGTTCCGTCGAGGCAGACATCTTCGTCTTCCCAATGGGCGTCGATGACATAACACCCAAGGCCTTCTACTTTGTAAAGGTTATCCTGCTCCTTGGCTTCCTTAGCTGTCCTGAGGTGGAACTCGTACTCAAGGACGAACGAGTCAGCTGCAAAGTCAATGGTGGCAACCACTCCACGGCCACGCTCAGGATGCTGGACTACCAAAAAGTTGTCCCTGCCTTGCCCGTCCCTCCACTTCCGTAACCCGTCCTTCATTCTGTCAACTCGGTGCAGCTCTGGTGGTTTCATATTGACACCTGTAAAAAGAAAATATCTCATCTCTCAGAAATCAAGGTCAACCAAAAAGAGATGGGTCCAAAAAGAGGAAAGCTCAATACAATTATTGCAAATTCCTACACCCTATCTTTGACACACACAATTGCAGAGGGGAGTCTTGGTTGTAGTGAACTGTGCAGGTCAACTGAGAATACTCACATGATCACACATTTGAGGAGCATCCACATAAAGGGAACACATGAATATTGACATGGCAGAGAAACCTTACCAGTGCGGTGACAGTAGTGAAATGTTTAGAGGGCCGTTTACCCTAATGAACAGCTCATTTTTACACACAGAACATGGGTATGTGTTGATCATCATGCATTTCTTCAAGTCACCTGCCTGTGTCCACAATGTCTCTCCCCTAATGTGTGCCCGTAAATTACCTTTCATGGTAAACTAAATACTCATCACACTGAGAATACATGTGAGGCTTCTCTCCTGTGTGGGTTATATTGTGTCTCTTTAGGGTACCTCTCTCATTACACTGTTTGCCGCAGTGAGAACACTTGTAAGGTTTCTCCCCTGTGTGGGTCTTCTTTCGTCTCTTTAGGGTACTTGTCTTTCTCAACTGTTTATGGAGAGAAACCTCATGCTTCAGCCACTGAGAGCACACACAAAAGCCCACACAGGAGAGAAACCTCATGAGTGCTCACACTGCGGAAAGTGCTTCAGGCACTGAGTCCACACATGAAAGCCCACACAGGAGAGAAACCTCATGAATGCTCACACTGCAGGAAGTGATTCAGGCACTGAGAGCACACATGAAAGCCCACATTGACAGTATTTGTTAGGTTTTTGTCCCGGGTGCATCCTCATGTGAAGAGTAAAGTTGTATTCATGCACAAACCTCTTCCCACATGGACAACATTCAAGAGGTTTTTCTCCAGTGCCAATCATTATGTGTAGATTCAATTTGTATTCATGCAGAAGCCTTTTGCTACATTGACAACATTCAAGAGGCTTTTCTCCCAGATGGATCATCATATGAAGATTTTGGTTATATTAATGCACAAACCTTTTACTGCGATGACCAAAATGACATCATTAATGAGGTTTTACTCCTGGGTGGATCATCATGTGAGGATTTAAATCATATTCATGCACAAACCTTTTACCACATTGACAACATTCAAGAGTTTTTCTCTCAGGTGGAACATTATGTGAAGATTTAATTTACATCCATGCACAAACCTTTTGCCATATTGACAACATTCATGAGGTTTTATTCCAGTGCCAATCATTATGTGTAGATGTTAATGATATTCATGCACAAACCTTTTACCACATTGACAACATTCTAGAGGTTTTATTCCAGTGCCAATCAATATGTGTAGATTTAAATAATATTCATGCACAAACATTTTACCACATTGATAACATTCAAAAGGCTTTTCACCCGTGTGGAACATCATGTGTAGATTTAAGTCATACTCATGCACAAACTTTTTACCACATTGATAACATTCATAACGTTTATCTCCAGTACTAATCATTATGTGTTGATTTAGGTTATATTCATGCACAACATTTTATCACATTGACAACATTTAAAAGTTTTTTCTCCCGGATGGATCATCATGTGAAGATTTCAGTTTATTTATATTCATCCACAAACCTTTTGCCACATTCACAACATTCAAGGGGCTTTTCTCCCAGGTGAATCATCATGTGTAGATTTTAGTTACATCCATGCACAAACCTTTTGCCACATTGACTACGTTCAAGAGGCTTTTCTCCTGAGTGGAACATCATGTGTAGATTTAAGTCATATTCATGCACAAACATTTTGCCACATTGACAACATTCAAGAGGTTTATCTCCAGTGCCAATCATCATGTGTAGATTTAAATGATATTCATGCACAAACCTTTTACTACGTTGATAACATTCAAGAGGCTTTTCTCCCAGGTGAACCATCATGTGTACATTTCAGTTAAAATCATGCACAAACCTTTTACCACATTGACAACATTCCAGAGGTTTTATTCCAGTGCTAATCAATATGTGTAGATTGTAAATGATATTCATGCACAAACCTTTTGCCACATTGCCACATTGACAACATTCAAGAAGTTTTCTCCCAGGTGGATGATCTTGTGAAGATTTCAGTTATATTCGTGCACAAACCTTTTACCACATTGGCAACATTCAAGAGGTTTTTGTCCTGTTGGGATCACCTTGTGAAGATTTAAGTTATATACATGCACAAACCACAAAACATTGACAGTTTCTTTTTAATGACATTGTATTGAGCATTTATTACTAACCTAGGTCAATCCTCTGGACGTGGGTTCAACGGATGTTGTGTCTACGCAGCGAGCTTCTTCAGTCTGCATTGAGATGGTTGTCGACCAAAGGTTATTTTTAAAAAACCTGAATAAACCGATAAGGTTAAAAGCATAACCAAAAAATATTGTATTTGAGTTTTATTATCATTTCATTATAAAACCAGTGTTTAATTACATACAGGATTTTATTTTATTCTCCCGATGTTCAAATATTTGGAATATAAAGAATTATTTCAATACTATACAATCTATAGCATTAACTTAATGAGTCGATGCGTATTGGCGGGGGGGAGGGGGGTTGGCTGCACTGACAGAACAGCCTTCAAATTATCTACCACAAAGGTAATTATCAATTTCTTTTATGACAGCAATAATTCTACATATAGGGAAAAAAAAGCGTAGCTTTCTATTACAATATTTTCATACTTTTTTTATATCTTTACAGTGTCACCCTGTTAATAATGACTATAATTTATAAAAAGTTACATTACAGTTATACAGCCACTCACTTCAATATTCCATAATCTTTCAACAGTCAATTCTCAGTAAATCACCACTTTAATCATAACAAAGTTAAATCACAGTCATACAGCCACTCACTGCCTTAATATTCACTTGGTCACTACTCTGACTTGACAGTCTCTGGGTAAGGCACTCAGCCAATCACTCAGATTGACATTGTTTACATTGTGCGGCATCCCCATATTATACTCTAATCCATCCTTTAACTCTTCCCCCTGATCCCAAACCAGAAATCATTTCAACTTACCTTCTAATCACAACAAATAAGGAGAATTGCCAGATGGGATCACAACTTCCACAAATCAAACTGCCTCCATAACACTGAGGTTATATTGTGTACAGGGATGGGCCAAATCCGAAATTGTAGTTAACAAATTTAATCATAGCATGTGTTTTGTCACTACCTCCTAATTTCCTCTTTTACTATGTTTCAAGATTACATTTGACACAAATTTACATTTAATTATCAATACAATCTACAATATCTAAATAACATTTATATATCATTTCCTTTTGTCCCCTTTGTCTTTCCCTGAGTCTTATGGCATACAACAATTTGCCTCAAACTACCACCAGAGGCCCTCACCAATCACTCATGAGCTGCTCCTACTGCCACCTACAGGACAAATCCAAAACCACTCTCAGTCACCCTTAGAAGGCCACAACTTTCACCAACCTACACCACAACATCCTGTATTTTAAACTTAAGGTGAGCTGCATGTGTGAACTGCACTTGTCTTTATAAACTGTTTACCACAGTACCACAGTACCACATTGAATCCTGATTTGTTTTCATGTGAAATGACTGATCTACTCACAGCGGGTTTGGCGTACGATAGCGAAGAGACAGCTTTGAAGGTGCCTTCTTTTTGCATTCGAGACCCTCACTACGATCCTTAACAATGACACTCCTGAAATAGACATGAACCAATTGCATACTAGATTTTTGATAACAAATAAACATTGTACAAGTAGTAGCAGTAGCACAGCCAAAAAAAACATTTTGAAGAATGACTGACATTTTGTTGGAATTACGGATTCAATAAACACACTTCCTGCAGCTTTATCAGTTTTAAGTGTATCAACCTAAATCAGTATGTGAAAGTGGACAGCCATACTCTCACAATTAGCCTCAATAAAACATAAAATACCAAGCTTTCTTCTACTCACAGAGATGAGTGTAATGTGGGCAGTGGATCTATCCAGTCAGGCGATCGGTGCAACAACGTTGATGGCTTGGTGTCCTGAATTCATAACGTTTCATTCAATTGATGACTAAAGCAACATGAATTGTGTAAAGGAAACATAGGCTGGAACTATCAGATGCATTAGTCATGTTAAATTTTGTCAGTTGGTAGAGAATCCTGTTTATCCATGCTTGGACATTGATAAGGATAACTGTGTCTATCTTCTTGATGTCTTTAATATTTTGAGATATACCTAATTTTATTGCAATTGTGTATAATTTATATACTTGGTGTGTGTGGTAGATGACTGTAATAGGAATCTTTGTCTACTTTTACCTTTTCAACATCTGCCGTGCTTGGCGGTACAGCCAGTTCTCCTTCTAAAAGCTTTATCTCCACATCTTTCTTTCGAATCTCAGCATTTCTCTGGATGCAGATGGAAAAATTATGAGATGAGCAATAAACTGTTGATTATTTAGGTAGGAAATTCAACATAGATATGGTGTTTGTTTTCATCTTTTGAGGAATGCAAAAACGACCAATATCTCTGCTGGTGTAGAACTGAAGTATTTTTTTATGTGAAAAAGAAATTAAAGCGCTCTGGCACCTCCAGAAAAAAGTATATCAATGAGCAATAAGCTGTTTGTTACTTTGGGCAGGAATTTCCAACATATCTTTTGAGAAATGCAAAATGACCAATATCTTAAAGAAAGAAAAAAGCCTCCCTCCCTCACCATTTATTACCAAAATGTGTTGACAATGAGTTTTAAGCAGCCTAAGGAGAACTCTGAATGACTATTGTTTTTGTGAATAAGATGCATTCTCTTACCCTCACACAGACATGTGGGTATTAACTTTAAGCAACCATAAGCAGAATAAGCTCAAGACCTTCTCAGAATCACAAATGTATTGAATACAGGATGGTGGCAATGGTAACTAGAATCTAGTGTATCCCTACCTTATCAAGTTCTGCATTTACAGTGGAAAACTTTTCCTCCAAAAGTTTCATGTCCTTTACAGTCTGCATGTTTCTCTGTCCAAATCAAAGCCAGTAGTTAGTGTAAATATCAATAGATATCTATGCAGCATGTGATTGCTAATAAGGCCTGTTCAAGATGCCGTGATCACACTAATCTATTACTCACAAATCTTGCCAAGCATATATGTAGAAGCTGACAGCAGTGGGAATCTACCCTTACCTTTTCCAGGTCTGCAGTCAGGTTGGCAAGCTGCAGCTCCTTAAGAAATCTGATGGGGCTAGGAATACATATATGTACATGTGTACACCTGTTTTAGTAAGATAGACCTAAAGCCAAGTGCTATTATAGAAGGTATGTGGAGAGCACTCCTGGCCAAGGTATATAATTAGCCCCCTCCCCTGACTGTAGTACTGTGTAGCCTGTGGTGGTGGGTAGTGTGTGACCACAGCAGGCACACTGTGATATGCTTGCAGACAGGCAGAGACACAGGAGGATAGGTAAGGATTCAGGGGTTCAGGGAGGGAGAAGAAGAGGCAGGGAGACCAGAGACACAGGCAAGTATATGAAGGGATGCATCAGATAAGCACCATGGAAGTAGGAAGTAGCAGGTGGTGTGAGGGTGGTAGGTAGGCATGAGTATAGTGGAGTGAGGGTGGGTTCTGTATAGTTCACAGTCCTCCCAGGTATCCTACTACATTGTACCTATCCTGTGTATGTGTGTCCCTTTGTCTTTCTCTGTCACTCTGTGTCTGTCAGTATATCTACCTCTAAGGGAGTAAGAGAGAGAGAGAGGGAGTGAAGGAAGGAAGGAAGGAAGGAAGGGAGGAAGGAAGGAAGGAAGGAAGGAAGGAAGGAAGGAAGGAAGGAAAGAAGGAAAGAAGAAGGAAAGGAGTGAGTGAGGGAATGAAGGAAGGAAGGAGGGAGAGAGGATGGGGAGGGAGGGAGGGAGGGAGAGAGAGGGAGGGAGGGAGGGAGGTAGGGAGAAGGAAGGAAGAAGGGAGGGAGGGAAGGAGGGCATGAGGGAGGGAAGGAGGGTGGGAAGGAAGGAAGGATGGAAGGAAGGAGGGAAGGAAGGAAGGAAGAAAGGAAGGAAGGAGGGAAGGAAAAAGGGAGGCAGAGAGGGAGGAAGGAAGGAGGGAGGGAGGGAGAGAGGGAGGGAGGGAAAGAAGGAATAAAGGAGGGAGGGAAGAAAGGAGCGAATAAGGGAGGGAAGGGGGTGGGGGGGATAGGGAGGGAGGGAGGCAGGAAGGAAGAGAGAGAGAGGGAGGGAGGGAAGGAGGGAGAGAGGGCATGAGGGAGGGAGGGAAGGAAGGAAGGAAGGAAGAAAGGAGGGAGGGAGGGAGCGAGCTAGCGTGCAAGCGAGGGAGGGAGGGAGGGAGGGAGGGAGGGAGGGAGGGAAGGAAGAGAGGGAGGGAGGGAATAAATATTTTGGCATCATATAATAATAATTGAAAACTATACAACTGCATACTGGCTAGGAGGGAGGGAGGGAGGGAAGGAGCTAGGGAGGGAGGGAGAGAGAGAGAGAGAGAGAGAGAGAGAGAGAGAGAGGGGGAGGGAGGGAGGGAGGGAGGGAGGGAGGGAGGGAAGGACGTAAGGAAGGGAGGGAGGAAGGAGGGAAGAAGGGAGGGAGGGAGGGAAGGAGGAATGAGGGAGGGAGGAAGGAAGGAAGGAAGGAAGGAAGGAAGGAAGGAAGGAAGGTAGGAAGGAAGGAAGGAAGGAAGGAAGGAAGGAAGGAAGGAGGGAATGACCTTGGAAGACTGGGAGGAAGGAAGGGTGGGGGGAGGGCGGGAGTGAGGGAGTAAGCGAGGGAAGGAAGGAAGGAGGAAAGGAGGGAGGGAGGGAGAAAGGAAATTAATCATTAGCTAATTAAGCTTTACAATACAAGTACCATACTTTGGTAATGCAGTAAGTATATTTCAACTGATTTATTGTCTCACCTGTTAATATGCGTACATACTATTGATATGCACCTTTTACACTTGTCACAGGAGAGACTCAGTCATCAGCCTTGCCGCCAGCTGCCAGCCCAGGTAGAAAAATATCATGATAAATATCATGATTTACCATGTTTAAAAAAACATAGTTTTTTCGCGGAAATCATGATTTTTTAATCAAGTTCAAATATGATAATATTATACTATATTATGATTTTTATCATAATTTATCAGAGTAAATCGCCATCATTGTGGGAAAACAGTGTTGAATTTATCATAATATATTACACTTTAGCATGATTTAGTATACTTAATCATGATACATATCATGGTTTAATCATGATATGTATGATAATTATTATGATTTAAGTTACTTTATCATGATATATACATCATAATGAATATCATCATTTATCATACTTTAAAATCATGATTTCCGTGAAAAAAATATGATTATTTAAACATGATAGTTATCATGATTTATTATACTTTATCATGATATACATCATAATTAATATCATGATTTATCATATTTAAAAATCATGATTTCCGTGAAAAAACTATGATTATTTAAACATGATAGTTATCATGATTTATTATACTTTATCATGATATACATCATGATTAATATCATGATTTATCATATTTAAAATCATGATTTTTCCGTGAAAAAACTATGATTATCTAAACATGATATTTATCATGATTTATTATACTTTATCATGGTTCATATCATAATCAATATTGTATTTTATCATACTTTGGAAATCATGATTTAACATGATATCCATCATTATTTATTGTATTATATTTAGGGAGTTAGGACTACATCATTTGAAGATAATTATCAAACGTAATGCAGTAGTCTTGCAGATCTTCAGTAGGTAGGTGCAGGCAGGAGGTAGGCAGGTGCAGGCAGGTGCAGGCAGGAGGTATGTTTCCATGGTCAGACAGCAGTGGACTGAAGAGCTCACACTGCACCCCCATTATATAGGGGGTGCAGTGCTGGTCATGTGACCAAAACGAGACTTGCTTCTGATTGGCTGAGGGATCAGTATTGCATTGACCACCATGGAGTGTACATGGAGTGTACTTGTAGCCAGCCCTGGGCCTTGTAGGGCCGGGGTAGGATGCACTGGGTGGCTTGTAGTCGGCCCTGGGGCTTGTAGGGCCGAGTAGGATGCACCGGGGTGGCTTGCAGCCGGCCCTGGGGCTTGTAGGGGCGGGAAAGGACGCACTGGGGTGGCTTGCAGCCGGCCCTGGGGCTTGTAGGGCCGGGTAGGACGCACTGGGGTGGCCTGTAGCCGGCCCTGGAGCTTGTAGGGCCGGGTAGGTTGCACTAGGGTCGCTTACAGTCGCCCACCACCTTCCACAGCTTTCTAGGAGGCCGGGTAGAGAAGCTATACACCTCCCACAGTCGCTCACCACCTCCCACAGCCAGTATAAGGCACATCAGGTTGCTGCTTGAGTCTAATTGGTACCACATGATGTGGTCAGATAATTGGTACCACATGATGTGGTCAGATAAATCTCTGGACTCCACAGGAGGGTCAACTTCAAAGAGATAATCAGATTACTGCCTGTATATATTATGGACTGGACTATGGTGTTGATGTATTGCTATTTCTTAAAATCCAATATTGTATTGAAAGAAAATGGGTATTGGTATCTCCTTGACTTCAGCTTTCCAACAGTGAAGGAATTTATCAAATATTCCTGTTAGAAGCTGAGTTAGGTCAATATAACTATCATAACCATATAAATAATATGTCATTTTTACCTTATTTTATTTACATATACTTATACATATTGAGATCTTATATGTAAAGTTTCCCTGATAACATTCAGAAATTGTAGCAGAAGCAATAATGACAAGTGAACCACTCCATACAGAGTGATGACACACAGTTACATAACCACCAGATGTTTATGGAGCCTCCTGGCCGATCCTGGCCACCACAGGGGGTGAGGGGCAGGTCCCCCCCTATCCCAGTTGGGGATGTTCTGAATCTCATACGCCGGAGCTTTCTGGGGGCGGGATAGACCGGGTATAGAAGCCCTACACCTCCCACAGTCCCCCACCACCTCCCACAGCTTTCTGGGGGCGGGGTAGGCCGGGTAGAGAAGCCCTACACCTCCCACTCACCCACCACCTCCAACAGCTACCTAGGGGCGGGGGTAGGCCGGGTAGAGAAGCCATACACCTCCCACAGTCGCCCACCACCTCCCACAGCTTTTCTGGGGGCGGGGTAGGCCGGGTAGAGAATCCCTACACCTCCCACAGTCACCCATCACCTCCCACAGCTTTCTGGGGGCGGGATAGGCCGGGTAGAGAAGCCATACACCTCCCACAGTCGCCCACCACCTTCTACAGCTTTCTGGGGGCGGGGTAGGCCGGGTAGAGAAGCCCTACACCTCCCACTCACCCACCACCTCCCACAGCTACCTAGGGGCGGGGGTATGCCGGGTAGAGAAGCCATACACCTCCCACAGTCGCCCACCACTTCCCACAGCTTTCTGGGGGCGTGGTAAGTCGGGTAGAGAAGCCATACACCTCCCACAGTCGCCCACCACCTCCCACAGCTTTCTGGGGGCGGGGTAGGCCGGCTAGAGTAGTATAGCCTGCAATACCCACAGGCACTAGCGTTGTGGGTATAGGATACAGGTGTCAAAAAAGCTATATATAAAAGGATATATAGACACATAAATTTACCAGTCATATCTTATATGTGTATACTATAATAGATGATTCATAAATTGAATTGCGGACAGCATTTAATTGACACACATTGGGCCACTTTGATGAAGGTATAGTATTGGTCTGTAGAGGGAGAGGCAATCTTCAGCCCCTTGAACTCCACTATCGATTGGTCTAGACATGACTATAACTACCTAATATGTCCATTTCAGCTTACCCAATTAAGGCCCTTAGTCACATAAACGGCCAATCATGGCCTCCTTGATTGCCTGTAGAAATCTACATGATTGGTTAGGATAGGTACAACCAATAGGAAACTAACCATTCTGTCCGTAACTCTCAGACAGCCCTGTGTTCTATCTGAGAGTTACAACCGTAACAAGGGTAGAGAGGTCCTACACCTCTTACAGTCGCCCACCACCTTCCACAGCTTTCTAGGGGCGGGGAAGGCCAGGTAGAGAAGCCATACATGTTTAATCGTGATTTCCCCTCCCAAGAGCTAACATTACCATAAGGTAATCATGGTAGTAGAAAATGTGATTAATCATGATTTCCCCTCTCAAGAGGTAATATCATAATAAAGTATGATTTATTACGATTAATCATGATAGACAAAATCATGTTTAATTATGATTATCATGATAGATCATGGTTCAACACGATAAATCATGTTATTTTTTTAAATACAAGATTTCCCATGCTTTAGCACTGAAGGGCCGTATTCAATGCCCCCATTGAATACAATGGGGCTGTATTCAATGGGATAATACAAATAGGTTTTCCTTCATTAAACGGCTTCAAATTAAAAAAATAAACACAAATGCCAACTGCATTGATACTGCTCTGATGTATTTCACTCATCATACATCATGATTAATCATGATCAGACAATATCATGCTAAATTCTGTTTTTCCTATCAATTGCAGAGATCATAGAAAATAATAATATTCTATAATCAATTATGGTCAATTAAAATCACGATAAATCATGTTTTCCCTCTCAATGGGTAAAATCATGATAAATCATGGTATATCATAATACATCATGGTAAGGTAAAATCATGTTTTCCTTCTCATGGGGTGAGATCATGATATATTGTGATATACTGTGATAAATTATGGCAAGGTAAAATCATGACAAATCATATTTTCCCTCTCATTGGGTGAGATCATGATAAATTGGTAAAATCATGATAAATCATGGTATATCATGATACATTATGGTAAGGTAAAATCATGATAAATCATGTTTTCCCTCTCATTGGCTGAGATCATGATAAATCATGATATACTATGATAAATTATGGTAAGGTAAAATCATGATAAATCATGTTTTCCCTTTCATTTGGTGAGATCATGATATATCATGTTGTACTATGATTAATCATAGTATGGTAAAATCATGATAAATCATGTTTTTCCACCTCAATGAGTGAGTTCACGACAAATCATAATTATATTATGATTAATCATGATCAGGTAGAATAATGATAATTCATGTTTAGTCTGTCAATGAATAAAATCGTGATAAATTATGATAAATTACTATTTCATATGGTCAGGTAAAATCATAATAAATCATGTTTTCCCTCTCAGGAGGTTAGATCATGATAAAGCATGATTTATAATGATATATCATGATAGAAGAAACATGATTTATCATGATTTCCCCTCGCAGAAGGTGAGACCATAATGTAGTATGGTTAATCATGATAAATCATGGTAGGAGAAAACATGATTAATCATGATTTCCCCTCTCAAGAGGTAATATTATAATAAAGTATGATTTATCGTGATTAATCATCATGGAAGAAAACATGATATGTCATGATTTATCATGATAAATCATGATATGTCATGGTTCAACATGATAAATCATGATATTTATCATGATATTTTTCTACCTGGGAGGACCCTTCCCCAGCTGCCAGGACCTGACCCCTAGCTGCCAGGACAAGGCCCAAGCCACCAGGGGCCTAAAGTGATGTATCCCAGAAATATCCCCAAAATGATGACTACCACCCCCCACCCCCTCCCTGAATAAAATAAAAATACCCCAAAGTACTCAAATTGATGATGATAACTCATCGTTTTGATGAGTTAATAATTAGAACCTCATCATAATGATGACGTAAACTCATCGCTTAATGTACCAAAAATGATGATGTTGAACTCATCTTTTTCACAATTTGATGATGAAAATTCATCAAATGATGAGGCAAACTCATCGCTCAATGTAGCAAAATTGATGATGCTGAACTCATCATTTTGATACCAACCTCATCAAATGATGAGGCCAAACTACTCACGTGGGTAACAACCATTTGATGAGGCAAAACTCATCATTGCGGAGGAGTTTCCGAGTAGTCTGAAGTCACCTGGGGATTTCAGTGCACGCTATACTAAACCTGCTGGCCTGGTATGTCTGTACTATACCCAATTCACTGCTGGACTAACAAAGTCCGGCTATTTAAAGGGGGTGCCACAGAAATGATGGTACAACATACAGACCAGGGTTATGTGGGTAAAAGTATTGAGGATGCCTTTCATGGAAAACACCTTTGTTTTAAGGATCAGCAATTAATGTGATTTTACTGGCGATTTCTCCAAGAGTGAACAGAAAGGAATGCTCCTACTTTGTAATTTGACACTGATAGCATTAGGAACAGGAACAAAACTGCAGTAAAAGTGACACACATCCCTCCGCTGGACACCAATTAAACTGAAGAGGCCAATAATTTCTTCCTCCAAATTTCTTATGGCTTCCCCAACGATGACCCATTTGTGAGATGCCATTTGAGACCAAAGTCTCATTTAATTTGGTTTCTTTGTGCAGCTGCAGCCTGGGGAAGAACTTGGCTTTCCCTAAATAACTTTCCAAATGGTCCCCTGACAAGGTCATTGCTATAAACAGCCAGGCCCTTAGTCCCCTGGTTCTCCTGCCAATGGTCGAGGGGAGGTTTAAGAAGGGTTATTTACCACGGATGGATGCAGTCACACACTGCCATGTGTCTCCCACACTCCCCCCTGACATCAGCCTTAAGCATGGCTGCTGACAGGCTGTAAATAGCATTTATTCTGCAGTAACTTTATTACCAGAAACTCCGAATTAGTCCTGACTTAGTAACTAAGTTACTAGGGTATCATGCATTTACAATTCTGAAGTTCCCTCAGAAATAATCGGATAATCTCCGCTAAAGCGTCCATGATGCTTAAATGTAGCCCTGGTGAGTTACTCTCCTTGGCTGCATTCAGATTTGAGTTAAGATTTATTTTGGCAATAAGAAATGTACATGAAGATAATATACACAAGTACACTCAGTGGTTCAGATCAAGGATGCTACTGACCCTCCTGAGGGGGGAGGGTAACACATTTTGAGCCCTCTTGAGGGCGGAGTCACAATTTAAGCCCCTGTTGAGTAAAATAAAGCTCTTGTGTTACTACAGTCTAAAGGGTCGGAGTGCAACAGTTTTCGGCGCCTTCGACAAGGGGGGCACAAAACGTTCTACGCCGTCTAGAGGGAGGTAAAAATCGTTTGTGCCTCTGCCCGAAATCTTAGCACCTACCCCCCTGTAATTAATAATTGAGCACTCCCTTTAGGTGTTTACCGGCTGGGAGAAGGTTTATAGACCCCCGCAGACCGGCAGATTGCTGCTGTGACTGCTGCCTGAACGTCATCACGGCTGCATCGACTCTAACTTTATCACCCTGCCCCACCCCTTGCCTCCCCCCCACCAATCTGAGACCAAGTGAGGAGGGCCGGTCATTCTGCTACGTAGTGCGGTATAGGATTTCCTCTTGGGGCAGTCCAATTCTGTAGCAGAGGCAACAGTCTCACAGCACAGTCTTAGTTTAGACTCCATCTTAGTTGCATGCATTATTATACATTAGTAGTAGGTAGTTAAACATGGCTGACTCATACAGAGAGGTTCTCAGCTGTAATGTTGCCACCTCTTACTGCAGAATGGCGCCACCTCTAAGGGACAGGCCAAGGTGGGAGGGGGAGGATACATCGTTCATTCCTACTCTAATCATCTTCATTGCCCCGCCCCTACATCATTGATAAAATGATGCCCTACCCTCAACATGCCAATACATTTGTGTTATCAAGTGATGTATTCATCCCCCGCAATCGCTTCCTGGCATACATATAGACTAAGACGGGCATCGTCTTGGGATATCTCACCACTCACATCCCACGCAGTGCCATAGCACCAATGCAGCCTCAGCGAGTTACTCCCCAGTGCTGCATTGGTGCATCATGCCGATCCTTTGGGAGTGTTTCAACCCCATAGGATCAGCATGATGCACCAATGTAGCACCCGCCAGTAACTCACCAGTGCTGCATTGGTGCATCATGCCAATGCTTTGGGAGTGTCTCAACCCCATAGGATAGGCATGATGCACCAATGCAGCCTTAGCGAGTAACTCGCCAGTGCTACATTGGTGCATCATGCCAATCCTTGGGAGTGTCTCAACCCCATAGGATCAGCATGATGCTTGAATACAGTACTGGTGAGTTACTCGCCAGGGCTGCAGTCATGCATCATGATGACTAAAGGCATGATGCACCTATACAGAATCAGCTCGTGACTCGCTGGCACTGCCTTGCTGCATCATTCCCAACGTTCAGGAGCGTATCATGATGCATGAATAGAGAACTGGCGAGTTACTCAGGGATGCATTCATGCCTTAAGTCGACTTTATATGACTGTACGTGTGACTTCTCAATGATTCATAGATCTGCGTCTTGATGCGTGCGACCTCCTGCACCCCCTGTTGGTGCACCTCGTCGGGCGTCATGGTGACAGAGAGGTGCCAGCGAAGACACTCAGCATACATGGTGGCGCCCCCTGGTAGACTCGACACTCCCACCTGGGGGTGCAGGTGCTGCATGTACTCCTGTAGGGGGGACATGAGGGTGACTATATGGCTTAGACACATTGGGATATGGAGGTAGCCATATTGGCGTACATGGTGGTGCCCCATGGTAGACTACCATAGAGAAATATTGTTCTTATTCCTAATACTAAATGTCTCATTAATGTGTTATCTGCGAGTAGTATAGGGCAAATAGCCCTGTTTAGTCATATTTCTGTCACCCCACATCCCTGGGAATTCAAGTTCAGGCAACCCATTAATATTTATTCAATCTCATTAAATATTTTAATACACAAGCGCTGTTGCTAAATTACCCTGGAGAGACATAGCATAGATTTTCAAGATTCCATGTCTTATTAATGTGTATCAAATGAGTAATCTCAAGCAAAAAGCGATGTTTGGTCATATTTCCGTGACCTCAAATCCCTTGGAAATTAAGTTCAGGCAACCCATTTACATTTGTTCCATCTCTAAACTCTTATACAAGCTAATACAACAGTCCTATTGCTAAATTACCATGGAGAAATATTGTTCTTATTCCTAATACTAAATGTCTCTTTAATGTGCTATCTGCAAGTAGTAACAAGCAAATAGCCCCATTTAGTCATATTTCCTCACATCCCTTGGAGTTTAAGTTCAGGCAACCCATTTATATTTGTTCAATCTCTGAGCCCTTATACATGCTAATAGACGAGCCCCAATGCTAAATTATCATAAAGAGACATTGTATACACATCCAATATTAAATGTCTTATTAATGTGTATTCTACAAGTAGTATTGAGCGAATAGCCCTATTTAGTCTATTCCGGGACCACATATCCCTAGGAATTCAAGTTCAGGCAACCCATTAATATTTATTCAATCTCTAAACCATTTAACATTCTGATACACAAGCCCTATTGCTAAATTACCATGGTGAAATATTGCATACATTTCCAGTATTGAATGTGTTATCATATATAAATGAATTTCTATCAAGCAACAAGCCATATTTAGTCATATTTCTGTGACCTCACATCGTTACGAATTTAAGTTCAGGCAACCCATTTATATATGTGCCATCTCTAAACCCTTATACATACTAATACAGAAGTCATAGTGCTAAATTACCATGGAGAAATATGTTCTTAATCCTAATACTAAATGTCTCAGTAATGTGTCATCTGCAAGTAGTATTGAGCAAATAGCCTTATTTAGTTATATTTCTGGGACCTCACATCCCTAGGAATTCAAGTTCAGGCAACCCATTGATATTTATTCAATCTCTAAACCAATAGATATTTAAATACAAAAGCCCTATTGCTAAATTACCATGGTGAGACATTGCATACATTTCCAGTATTGAATGTTTTATTAATGTTTATCAAATGAGTAATATCAAGCAAAAAGCCATGTTTCGTCATATTTCTGTGACCTCACATCCCTTGGAATTTAAGTTCAGGCAACCCATTTACATCTGTTTCATCTCTTAACCCTTATACTTGCTGATACAACAGTCCTATTGCTAAATTACCATGGAGAAATATTGTTCTTATTCCTGATACTAAATGTCTCTTTAATGTGTTATCTGCCAGTAGTACCGAGCAAATAGCCCCATTTAGTCATATTTCCTCACATCCCTTGGAGTTTAAGTTCAGGCAACCCATTTATATTTGTTTAATCTCTGAGCCCTTATGCATTCTTATACATGAGTCCAATTTAAGGACCACACGGTGCACCAATGCATCAATACATCATGTTGTCATGATGCACCACTGCTGCACCACCCTAACCAGTTAAGCACAACATGGTACATCAATGCATCATGTTGTCTCTTTAAGCACCACATTGTGCATCAATGCATCATGTCGTCATGATAACACTCCCTAACCCTTTAAGGATCACGCGGTGCATCATGTTGTCATGATGCACCACTACCGCACCTCCCTCACCATTTTAGGACCACACGATGCACCAATGCATCAATGCATCATGTCGTCATGATGCACCACTGCCAGACCTCCCTCACCATTTAAGCACCACACGGTACATCAATGCATCATCTCGTCATGATGCACCACTACTGGACCTCTCTAAATCTTTAACAGCCACATCGTGCATCAATGCATCATGTCGTCATGATGCACCACTGCCGCACCACTCTAACCCTTTAAGGACCACACAGTGCATCAATGCATCATGTCGTCATGATGCACCACTGCCAGACCTCCCTTACCCTTTGAGGACCACACAGTGCATCAATGCATCATGTTGTCATGATGCACCACTGCCGCACCTCCCTTACCCTTTAAGGACCACACAGTGCATCAATGCATCATGTCGTCATGATGCACCACTGCCAGACCTCCCTTACCCTTTAAGGACCACATCATGCATCAATGCATCAATGCATCATGTCGTCATGATGCACCACTGCCAGACCTCCCTTACCCTTTAAGGACCACATCGTGCATCAATGCATCATGTCGTCATGATGCACCACTTCCGCACCTCCGTAACCCTTTAAGGACCACATCGTGCCTCAATGCATCATGTTGTCATGATGCACCACTGCCGCACCTCCCTAACCCTTTAAGGACCACATCATGCATCAATGCATCATGTCGTCATGATGCACCACTGCCAGACCTCCCGAACCCTTTAAGGACCACATCGTGCCTCAATGCATCATGTTGTCATGATGCATTACTGCCTCACCTCCCTCACCATTTAAGCACCACACAGTGCATCAATGCACCCCTTTGTCATGATGCACCACTATTGCACCTCCCTCACCATTTAAGCACCACATGGTAAATCCTACATACTTAGTCTCCAAGACACCCATGCATATTGTCACTAGGATAACTTTACTATTATATCTGCTCCAAATATAAGCAAGATATGTTTTGTATAGATGGATATCTTTCAGAATATTTCTAGCGGTAATTGTCTGCAGTCTGGATGATATTTTAAAGTGGACAGTGACTATGTAAATCTGACATATTAAGTCTCCAAAACATCTAAGTATACCCTAAACGACATATGTTAAAAATCTGCTATAAACACAGCCTTTATGTGTCTTTTATAGATGGACATCTTCCAAAAGATTTCTAGTGGTGTTTGCTTGGGATCTGGATGTTATTGGTTACTGGGTACTGATTACTTAAATCTGACATGTTAAGTCTCCAAGACATCCATGCATATCGTATATGGCAGAAGTTTACTATGATATCTGCTCCAAAAAGAGCTAGATATGTTCTGCATAAATGGAGATCTTTTAGAATATTTCTAGTGGTGTTTGCTTGCAGTCTGGATGATATTTTAGAGTGGACACCAACTACGTAAATCCGACATATTAAGTCTCCAAGATATCAATGCATATTGCAAATAGGAGAAGTTTACTATTATGTCTGCTCCAAAGAAAAGCCAGATATGTTTTGCATAGATGGCAATCTTTTAGAATATTCCAACTGGTGTTTGATTACAGTCTGAATGATATTTTATGCTGGACAC
>OX381709.1:1978867-1993867 GCA_947462335.1 Harmothoe impar | reverse complement strand
AAGACATCTAAGTATACCCTTAATGGCATAAGTTTACAGTTATGTCTGCAATAAATAAAGCCTTTATGTGTCTTTTATAGATGGAGATCTTCTAAAAGATTTCTAATGGTGTTTCTGTGGGATCTGGATGATATTGGTTACTGGGTACCGATTAGGTAAATCCGACATGTTAAGTCTCCAAGACATCCATAAATATTGTATATGGCAGAAGTTTACTATTATATCTGCTGCAAACAACAGCTAGACATTTTCCGCATGGATGGACATCTTTCAGAATATTTCTAGTGGTGTTTGCTAGCGGTCTGAAGGATATTTTAGAGCAGGCAGCAACAATGTAAATCCGACATATTAAGTCTCCAAGACATATAAGTATACCTTAATGAGATATGTTCACAATTATATCTGCTATAAACAAAGCCTTTATGTGTCTTGCATAGGTGGACATTTCCAAAAGAGTTCTACTGCTGTTTGCTTGGGATCTGGATGTTATTGGTTACTGGGTACCGAGTATGTAAATCTGACATATAAAGTCTCCAAGACATAGTGTAAATGGGAGAGGTCTACTATTATATATGCTGCAAACAAAAGCTAGATAATTATGTTCTGCATAGATGGAAATCTTTTAGAATAAATCAATTGGTGTTTGATTACGGTATGGATGATAGTTGAGAGTGGACACAGACTACGTTAATCCGACATATCAAGTCACTTAGCCATCTTAGTATACCCCCAAGGACATTAGTTTGGGATTACATATTCTATAAACAAAGCTTATATATCTGTCTTGTATTGATGAACTACTCTCAGAATATTGCTAGTTGTGTTTGCTTGCAGTCTGCATGCTATTCATTAAAGGGTAACGAGTATGTAAATCCAACATATTAAAGGGCCAGCAAACCCAACCTAAATCGTAAAATTCTCTGGCAGGGTTGTTGAGTTTATATAACACTCCAGTTATATTTAGAATCCCCCAAACAGAATACACCACATGCAGGTATATCCTAGCCCTGTGAGCCTGTATTCCCCAGCACCAGTACCCCATGTATAAAGGCTCAGGCAACCAACAAATAGTTTGCTTGTTGTTCCTTTCCAGCAGTCCTCTGGTCTAGACAAGTTGCACTGGTGTGACCAGCAGTTGCACTCTGCCAGTGGTATAGAATTGAGTACTAGTGATACCCACCAGTGTACTGACTGCCACCAGTGTGCCCACAGAAAACGGTATACTCCCCCTTGAATAGTCCACATGCTATTATTTTGGGTAAAAAAAGAACATCTATACACAATGATATCATTGCACAACTTGTATACCTAGAAGCCAATATGTAACCATCAAATCTAAGAGGGTGCTATAGTTTTATTATTCTTTTATAGACTATTTAATTCCAAGCAAAGCCTGATACATGGTCCCCTTACTGAAGTCACCTGGCCAGGACAGCATGATCACCTGGTCCCACTGCTCACTGCACCCTTCACCCATACACTGTAAAAAATGTGTATGCACTTTAAACACTTTCACCAAAACATATTGATGGCAAAATCTAATCTTTTTTGTGTAAACATGTGCAGGAATATGGCCGCCAGTGATGGGTGAGTTTCACCAGTGAAAAATGGTGTGTGATGGCAGTTTGGCTAGCCCACTTGTATTATTCTCCTACCCCTTCTACAGGCTCTCGCCCATATACAGGCTCTTCTTAGTCAAATACAGTACCTATAATGTTGTTTAACATCCTTGGTAATTTAGATAATGTCCAGAATAAGGAGTAGATAGTGCTGTCCAGAATATTCCAGTGAGCCAGCCAAACTGGCCCTGCCCACTGTTGATTCACTTTTGTAGGCCCATCCATCACCAGTGGCCATATCCCTGTAGGCCTACCTGCTGACAGAAGAAAGTGTTTAGATGCTGAGATTCAGTGAAAGTGTTGAACTTTAATGTGTGTGGATAAATTTATGTGTTTAAATGAGGAAACACTTTTTACAGTGTATGTCTGAAGGCTGTTAGCACACTCAGTCTACTAGCAGGCCTTTGTTGTGCATGGGGACTTGTTTACAGCCACATCTGAAGGGTCACCTGGATCGGGGTAAAATAACCTGGGTCAATACTTTTGCCCTCTGGTGTAAAACTTGTGAAGTAAAAATCGATCTAGAATTTGAGTAGCACAGTTTAGTAGCAGAGTTATGAACTACATGCTCTACTCCTAGAGGTCTAACCCTTTAAGTCCCTGAGACATCCATGCATATTGTCACTGGGAGAAGTTTACTATCATATCTGCTCCAAACAAAAGCCAAATATGTTCTGCATATAGATGGACATCTTTCAGTATATTTTAAGTGGCGTTTGCTTGTGGTCTGGAAGATTTTTTAAAGTGGACAGTGACTATGTAAATCCGACATATTAAGTCTCCAAGACATCTAAGAATACCCTTAATGACATAAGTTTACAGTTATGTCTGCAATAAATAAAGCCTTTATGTGTCTTTTATAGATGGACATCTCCCAAAAGATTTCCAGTGGTGTTTGCTTGGGATCTGGATGATATTGGTTAGTGGGTACCGATTACATAAATCTGACATGTTAAGTCTCCAAGACATCCATGCACATTGTATATGGCAGAAGTTTACTATTATATCTGCTGCAAACAACAGCTAGACATGTTCCGCATGGATGGACGTCTTTCAGAATATTTCAAGTGGTGTTTGCTTGCGGTCTGAATGATATTTCAGAGTGGGCAGCAACTACGTAAATCCGACATATTAAGTCTCCAATATATCAATGCATATTGTGAATGGGAGAAGTTTACTATTATGTCTGCTCCAAAGAAAAGCCAGATATGTTCTGCATAGATGGCAATCTTTTAGAATATTTCAACTGGTGTTTGATTACTGTCTGGATGATATTTTAGATAGGGATGTCATTGGTATCACAGGTATCGATATATCGCTATTTTTTATGTATCTGATAACCGAATCGACAATCTCTGGGTATCGATATGCCGCCATTTCATAATACTTTTTAATTTAAAAAATAAAAAAATAAAAAAATTTAATTAAAATTATTTCAAAATTTTAAAATATTCAAAAATAATTTTCTTTGCATATCTTTTCTTGGTTCTTTCAAGGCACAAACATGTTTTTTTAAATATCAAGACTATCTCTTTTTCTTACATACCTAATAACTGATATATTATATAAATCGAGACCAAAATAGTGAATAACTGATAACCTATAAAATTCGATACCAATGACATCCCTAATTTTAGACTGGACACCGACCCTTAAATCCTACACATAAAGTCTGCAAGACATCCTGGCATATGGTAAATGGTGGAAGTTTACTATCATATCTGCTCCAAACAAAAACTAGATATGTTCCACATAGATGGACATCTTTCAAAATATTTCTAGAGGTGTTTGCTTGCAGTCAGAATGATAATTTAGAGTGGGCAGCGATAATGTAAATCCGACACATTCAGTCTCCAAGACATATAAGTATACCCTTAATGACAAACGTTCACAATTATATCTGCTATAAACAAAGCCTTTATGTGTATTGTATAGGTGGACATTTCCAAAAGAGTTTTACTGCTCTTCTCTTGGGATCTGGATGACATTATTTACTGGACGCAGAGTATGTAAATCTGACATATTAAGTCCCTGAGACATCCATGCATATTGTCACTGGGAGAAGTTTACTATCATATCTGCTCCAAACAAAAGCCAAATATGTTCTGCATATAGATGGACATCTTTCAGTATGTTTTAAGTGGCATTTGCTTGTGGTCTGGATGATTTTTTAGAGTGTACAGTGACTATGTAAATCCGACGTATTAAGTCTCCAAGACATCTAAGTATACCATTAATGACATAAGTTTACAGTTCTGTCTGCAATAAATAAAGCCTTTATGTGTCTTTTATAGATAGACATCTTCTAAAAGATTTCTAATGGTGTTTCCTTGGGATCTGGATGATATTGGTTACTTGGTACAGATTATGTAAATCCGACATGTTAAGTCTCCAAGACATCCATACATATTGTATATGGCAGAAGTTTACTATCATATCTGCTGCAAACAACAGCTAGACATGTTCCGCATAGATGGACATATTTCAGGATATTTCTAGTGGTGTTTGCTAGCGGTCTGAATGATATTTTAGAGAAGGCAGCGACAATGTAAATCCGACATATTAAGTCTCCAAGACATATAAGTATACCTTTATGAGATATGTTCACAATTATATCAGCTATAAACAAAGCCTTTATGTGTCTTGCATAGGTGGACATTTCCAAAAGAGTTCTACTCCTGTTTGCTTGGGATCTGGATGTTATTGGTTACTGGGTACCGAGTATGTAAATCTGACATATTAAGTCTCCAAGACATAGTGTAAATGGGAGAGGTCTACTATTATATCTGCTGCAAACAAAAGCTAGATGATTATGTTCTGCATAGATGGAAATCTTTTAGAATATATCAACTTGTTTTTGATTACGGTATGGATGATATTTGAGAGTGGACACAGACTACGTTAATCCGACATATCAAGTCACTTAGCCATCTTAGTATACCCCCAAGGACATTAGTTTGGGATTACATATTCTATAAACAAAGCTTATATATCTGTCTTGTATTGATGAACTACTCTCAGAATATTGCTAGTTGTGTTTGCTCGCAGTCTGCATGCTATTCATTAAAGAGTAACGAGTATGAAAATCCGACATATTAAGTCCCTGAGACATCCATGCATATTGTCAATGGTAGAAATTTACTATCATATCTGCTCCGAACAAAAGCCAAATATGTTCTGCATATAGATGGACATCTTTCAGTATATTTTAAGTGGCCTTTGCTTGTGGTCTGGATGATTTTTTAGAGTGGTCAGTGACTATGTAAATCCGACATATTAAGTCTCCAAGACATCTAAGTATACCCTTAATGACATAAGTTTACAGTTATGTCTGCAATAATTAAAGCCTTTATGTGTCTTTTATAGATGAACATCTGCTAAAAGATTTCTAATGGTGTTTCCTTCGGATCTGGATGATATTGGTTACTGGGTACCGATTATGTAAATCCGACATGTTAAGTCTCCAAGACATCCATGCATATTGTACATGGCAGAAGTTTACTATTATATCTGCTGCAAACGACAGCTAGACATGTTCCGCATGGATGGACATCTTTCAGAATATTTCTAGAGGTGTTTGCTCTGCATAGATGGACATCTTTTAGAATATTTCAACCAGATGATATTTTAGAGTGGACACCAAATATCTAAATCTGACATATTAAGTCACTGAGCCATCTAAGTATACCCCCAAGGACATGAGTTTGCAATTATATATGGCATTAACAAAGCCTATATATCAGTTTTGTAAGGTTGGATATCATTCAGAATATTTCTATTGGTGTTTGCTTGCAGTCTGGATGATATTTTAGAGTGGACATGGACCCGTAAATCCGACATGTAAAGTCTCCAAGACATCCTGGCATATCGTAAATGGGAGAAGTTGACTATAATCTGTGCTTCAAGCAAAAGGTAGATATGTTCTTCATAGATGGACATCTTTCAGAATGTTTCTACTGGTGTTTGACTGCTGTTTTGATGATATTTTAGAGTGGACAGCGACAATGTAAATCTGACATTTTAAGTGTCCAAGACAAAGATCTAAGTGTATCCCTAACGACATAAGTTTGGAATTATATATAATATAATATATAAATGCTATAAAAAAAGCCTTTATATCTGTCTTGTACAAATGGACATCTTTTAGAACATTTCTACTGGTGTTTGGTTGCAGTCTTGATCACCGTTTAGAGTGAGCATCAACTGTGAAAATCTGACATATTAAGTCTCCAAGACATCTAAGTATACCCTTAAGGAGACAAGTATGCGTTTATATCTACTCCAAATGAATCCTTTATGTGGCTTGTATAGATGGACATCTCCCAAAAGATTTCTAGTGGTGTTTTCTTGGGATCTGAATGATATTGATTACTACTGAGCATGTAAATCTGACATATTAAGTCCCTGAGACATCCATGCATATTGTCACTGGTAGAAGTTTACTATCATATCTGCTCCAAACAAAAGCTAGATATGTTCTGCATATAGATGGACATCTTTCAGTATATTTTAAGTGGCGTTTGCTTGTGGTCTGGATGATTATTTAGAGTGGACAGTGACTATGTAAATCCGACATATTAAGTCTCCGAGACATCTAAGTATACCCTTAATGACATAAGTTTACAGTTATGTCTGCAATAAATAAAGCCTTTATGTGTCATTTATAGATGGACATCTTCTAAAAGATTTCTAATGGTGTTTCCTTGGGAGCTGGATGATATTGGTTACTGGGTACCGATTATGTAAATCCGACATGTTAAGTCTCCAAGACATCCATGCATATTGTATATGGCAGAAGTTTACTATTATATCTGCTGCAAACAACAGCTAGACATGTTCTGCATGGATGGACATCTTTCAGAATATTTCTAGAGGTGTTTGCTAGCGGTCTGAATGATATTTTAGAGCAGGCAGCGACAATGTAAATCCGACATATTAAGTCTCCAAGACATATAAGTATACCGTAATGAGATATGTTCACAATTATATCAGCTATAAACAAAGCAATAAACAATGTGTCTTGCATAGGTGGACATTTCCAAGAGACTTTTACTGCTGTTTTCTTGGGATCTGGATGTTATTGGTTACTGGGTACCGAGTATGTAAATCTGACATATTAAGTCTCCAAGACATAGTGTAAATGGGAGAGGTCTACTATTATATATGGTGCAAACAAAAGCTAGATAATTATGTTCTGCATAGATGGAAATCTTTAAGAATATATCAACTGGTGTTTGATTACCGTGTGGATGATTTTTTAGAGTAGACACCGACTACGTAAATCCGACATATTAAGTCACTTAGCCATCTTAGTATACCCCAAAGGACTTTAGTTTGGGATTACATATGCTATAAACAAAGCCTTTATATCTGTCTTGTATTGATGAACTACTTTCAGAAAGTTTCTAGTGGTGTTTGCTTGCAATCTGCATGCTATTCATTAAAGGCTAATGAGTATGTAAATCCAACATATTAAGTCCCTGAGACATCCATGCATATTGTCACTGGGAGAAGTTTACTATTATATCTGCTCCAAACAAAAGCTAGATATGTTCTGCATAAATGGAGAACTTTTAGAATGTTTCTACTGGTGTTTGATTACAGTCCATATTTTAGAGTACATGCCAGCCACGTAAATCCGACATATTAAGTCTCCAAGACATCTTGGCATTTTGTAAATAGGAAAAGTTTACTATTATATCTGCTCCAAACAAGAGCTAGATATGTTCTGCATAGATGGAGATCATCCAGAATATTTCTAGTGGTGTTTGCTTGCAGTCTGGATGATATTTTAGAGTGGACACCAACTACGTAAATCCAACATATTAAGTCTCCAAGACATCAATGCATATTGCAAAAGGGGGAGTTTACTTTTATATCTGCTTCAAAGAAAAGCCAGATATGTTCTGCATAGATGCCAATCTTTTAGAATATTTCAACTGGTGTTTGCTTACGGTCTGGATGATATTCTAGAGTGGACGCGGACCCGTAAATCCGACACATAAAGTCTGCAAGACATCCTGGCATATCGTAAATGGGTGAAGTCTACTTTTATATCTGCTCCAAACAAAAACTAGATGTGTTCTGCATAGTTGGATATCTTTCAGAATATTTCTAGTGGTGTTTGCTTGCAGTCTGCATGCTATTCATTAAAGGGTAATGAGTATGTAAATCCGACATATTAAGTCCAGGAGACATCCATGCATATTGTCACTGGGAGAAGTTTACTATTATAACTGCTCCTAACAAAAGCTAAATACGTTTTGCATAGATGGACATCTTTCAGTATATTTTAAGTGGTGTTAGCTTGCAGTCTGGATGATATTTTAGAGTGGACAGCGGCTATGTAAATCTGACATATCAAGTCCCCAAGACATCTAAGTATACCCTTCATGACATGACTTTACAAATTATATTTGCTATAAACAAAGCCTTTATGTGTCTTGTATAGGTGGACATGTTCCAAAAGATTTCTAGTGGTGTTTCCTTGGGATCTGGATGATATTAATTACTGGATACCAAGTATGTAAATCTGACTTATTAAGTCTCCAAGACATACCTCTAAATGGCAGAAGTTTACTCTTATACCTGCTTCAAACAAAAGCTAGATATGTTCTCTATAGATGGCCATCTTTCAGATTATTTCTAGTCGTAAATGCCTGCAGTCTGGATGATATTTTAGAGGAGACAGCTACTTTGTAAATCTGACATATCAAGTCTTCAAGACATCTTACAATTATATCTGCTATAAATAAAGCTTTTATGGTTAGAAACAATATTATATTGTATCGTGTATTGACTCAGTGTTTCCCTAGGGGACGCTATGTATAGTCACCCCCCCCCTTGTGGTGGGGATTAGAACTAGTTTATGTGTGCATGTATCAGCCACATTCACCCCCCTGGTGGTTATTATTGGTACTGCTGGTTGCCAGCCTCAATCTCAGCTATGTTTATTGGTAACCAACACTGCTTGCTTGGACGCGGCCCGGAGAGGTTTGCCGTTGTGCTACGCTCGCTTAGCTATTCTGTCAATGTGATTATATTATGTTTTTTGTTTTTTTTCTTAATAAATAGGCCTTCATCAATCTACATGGCCCAAGTCTAATCTGACAGACTTTGTTCCATTTATATATTTATGCTAGAATCACGTTCCAGTCAATATGTCTTGTATAGATAGACATCTTCCAAGAGATTTCTAGTGGTGTTTGCTTGGGATCTGGATGTTATTGGTTACTGGGTACCGATTACGTAAATCCGACGTGTTAAGTCTCCAAGACATCCATGCAAATTGTAAGTTGGAGAAGTTTACTATTATATCTGCTCCAAACAAAACCTAGATATGTTCTGCATAGATGGACATCTTTCAGAATAATTCAACCAGTGTTTGATTCTGATCTGGATGATATTCTAGAGTGGACACCAAATATCTAAATCCGACATATTAAGTCACTGAGCCATCTAAGTATACCCCCAAGGACATGAGTCTGCAATTATATATGGCATAAACAAAGCCTATATATCAGTTTTGTAAGGTTGGACATCATTCAGAATATTTCTATTGGTGTTTGCTTGCAGTCTGGATGATATTTTAGAGTGAACATGGACCCGTAAATCCGACATGTAAAGTCTCCAAGACATCCTGGCATATCATAAATGGGAGAAGTTGACTATAATCTGTGCTTCAAGGAAAAGGTAGATATGTTCTTCATAGATGAACATCTTTCAGAATGTTTCTACTGGTGTTTGACTGCTGTTTTGATGATATCTTAGAGTGGACAGCGACAGTGTAAATCTGACATTTTAAGTGTCCAAGACAAAGATCTAAGTGTATCCCTAACGACATTAGTTTGGAATTATATAAAATATATAATATATATATGCTATAAAAAAAGCCTTTATATCTGTCTTGTACAAATGGACATCTTTTAGAACATTTCTACTGGTGTTTGGTTGCAGTCTTGATCACCGTTTAGAGTGAGCATCAACTGTGAAAATCTGACATATTAAGTCTCCAAGACATCTAAGTATACCCTTAAGGAGACAAGTATGTGTTTATATCTACTCCAAATGAATCCTTTATGTGGCTTGTATAGATGGACATCTCCCAGAAGATTTCTAGTGGTGTTTTCTTGGGATCTGAATGATATTGATTACTACTGAGTATGTAAATCTGACATATTAAGTCTCCAAGACATCCATGTATATTGTAAATGGGAGAAGTTGACTATAATATCTGCTCCAAATAAAAGCTAGATATGTTCTGTATAGATTGACATCTTTCACAATATTTCTAGTCGTGTTTGCTTGCGGTCTGGATGATATTTTGGTGTGGACACCGACTACGTAAGTCCCACATTTTAAGTATCTAAGACATCTACCCTCAATGACAGAAGTTTGCAATAATATCTGCTCTAAATAAAGCCTATAACTGTTTATATAGATGGACATCTATAGACATGGGCAGGTAGATGAAATAAACACGTTATGGTGCCACATGGGAGAAAAAATGCAACAAGAAACGTGACATGAAAAACATTCATTGAACATTAACCTAACCTTTTCCTGACAATCCCAAATTGGTGACTTTCATTTAATGTTAAATAAACGTTTACCAAATAAAAAATTTCTTCTTTACCTTCAAATCAATGTTCAGTGGATAACCTATATAGACTAATGAATAATTAAAACAATGTTTACTGATTATTTTAGATATTAATATCTAGAGATAACAGATGATATAAGTATGAAAACAGTGAAACAAAGACCTAAGAAATGGAGTACATGATGGAAATTTTGGCTAAAGATCTAAGGAATATTCACTTCTGTCGTAGTGCATGTAACATTAATGATTGAATTGTCAGTGGGACATTAAACTACACAAACAAACAAACAAAAAAGATTGTGTACCCCACATTAACACACATCAATGATTAATTCTTGTAGAATTGAGTCACTTGTAACTAGGAGAAAAAGAAAATAACCTGAACTTGCCAATGGAGATTAGCACTGATTGAAAATAATAGGGATTTTATGGGGAATGTCGGCATATTCAGCCAAAAGTCGTATTGCAATCACAAATTTCAAGGGGCAGAGCACCCCCTGACATCATCTGATGTTATAAATACGGTCCATATTTACAGTAGATAATATAAATAAAATGTGTCGATAATAGGGGACCAATGCACCATGTGGTACATGAATTCATTTTAGATAAACGTTGAAATAATGTTAAATTAACGTTATTTGTGGTTTCAATCTATCTCACTAGATGGCAGTTTAGCTGAATTAAAGTTAACCAATGTGTTCTCCAAATCCTTGCTTAACATTATTTCAACCTATAATGGGGAATAACAACCCCCCCCCCCCCTGGTTGTTGGTCATATCGAGAGGAGTGATGTTATCCGGCCAAGCCCTCCCCCTGGGGCCGACCGAGAGAACTGTCTATCACTGTAGCGCCGCCTGGAGGCTTGGAGCGGTACTACCCTTGTTGTTTGTAACCAGAGAGCATTGTGGCTTCCCGCGGGTCCCAGAGAGGATGCTTGCTTAGCTCGCTTGTCAATTTTTTCTTTTTGACCGCTTGTGTGTATATGTGTGTTTATATAAGTATGAATAAATTGGCTGTATCTAAACATGGCCCAAGACCCACATCTGCCTTGGCTCATGTTCACATTATCTCACCAGAATCTACTACAGTATCGATAAGCGTATTCTAACATTAAAAACATATTCATGGCATCAAAGGAAGGTTGTATTTAGGTTGATCAATCTAACATTAATAAACGTTTTATCAACGGTTAACTAACATTAACTATGGAGAGATAAATCTATGATACCAGTAATAAATTGATCAATAAACACAACCAACAACAACAAAAGGTGTTCAAGATGACAGAAATAAATAATTTATTTCTTGAATAAACCGTCACTACAGTTTCGGCCTGGAGGGGCCTTCAACAGGTGATGACATTAATATGATGTCAAATCAACCTAATATTAACATTGAAAAAACAGATGAAACCCCACATTGACAGTATTTGTAAGGTTTTTGTCCCGGGTGCATCCTCATGTGAAGAGTAAAGTTGTAGTCACACACAAACCTCTTCCCACATGGACAACATTCAAGAGGTTTTTCTCCAGTGCCAATCATTATGTGTAGATTCAATTTGTATTCATGCAGAAGCCTTTTGCTACATTGACAACATTCAAGAGGCTTTTCTCCCAGATGGATCATCATATGAAGATTTCGGTTATATTAATGCACGAACCTTTTACTGTGATGACATCATTAATGAGGTTTTTCTCCTGGGTGGATCATCATGTGAGGATTTAAATCATATTCTTGCACAAACCTTTTACCACATTGACAACATTCATGAGGTTTTATTCCAGTGCCAATCATTATGTGTAGATTTTAATGATATTCATGCACAAACCTTTTACCACATTGACAACATTCTAGAGGTTTTATTCCAGTGCCAATCAATATGTGTAGATTTAAATAATATTCATGCACAAACCTTTTGCCACAGTTTATCTCCAGTACATTGATAACATTCATAACGTACGTACATTGATAACATTCATAACATAACGTCCAGTACTAATCATTATGTGTTGATTTAGGTTATATTCATGCACAATATTTTATCACATTGACAACATTTAAGAGGTTTTTCTCCCGGATGGATCATCATGTGAAGATTTCAGTTATATTCATCCACAAACCTTTTGCCACATTCACAACATTGAAGGGGCTTTTCTCCCAGGTGAATCATCATGTGTAGATTTTAGTTACATCCATGCACAAACCTTTTGCCACATTGACTACATTCAAGAGGCTTTTCCCCTGAGTGGAACATCATGTGTAGATTTAAGTCTTATTCATGCACAAACATTTTGCCACATTGACAACATTCAAGAGGTTTATCTCCAGTGCCAATCATCATGTGTGGATTTTAATTCAAACTCATGCACAAACCTTTTACCACATTGACAACATTCAAGAGTTTTTCTCTCAGGTGGATCATTATGTAAAGATTTAATTTACATCAATGCACAAACCTTTTGCCCCATTGACAACATTCATGAGGTTTTATTCCAGTGCCAATCATTATGTGTAGATTTTAATGATATTCATGCACAAACCTTTTACCACATTAATAACATTCTAGAGGTTTTATTCCAGTGCCAATCAATATGTGTAGATTTAAATAATATTCATGCACAAACCTTTTGCCACATAGCCAACATACAAGAGGTTTTACTCCCCGGTGAATCATCATGTGTGGATTTTAATTCATACTCATGCACAAACATTTTACCACATTGACAACATTCAAGAGGTTCATCTCCAGTGCCAATCATTATGTGTAGATTGAAATAATATTCATGCACAAACCTTTTACCACATTGATAACATTCAAAAGGCTTTTCTCCCGGGCGTAACATCATGTGTAAATTTAAGTCATATTCATGCACAAACATTTTGCCACATTGACAACATTTAAGAGGTTTATCTCCAGGGCCAATCATCATGTGTGGATTTTAATTCATACTCATGCACAAACATTTTTCCACATTGATAACATTCAAGAGGTTTTATTCCAGTGCCAATCATGATGTGTAGATTTAATTGATATTCATGCACAAACATTTTACCACATTGATAACATTCAAGAGGCTTTTCTCCGAGGTGAACCATCATGTGTAGATTTAAGTTAAAATCATGCACAGACCTTTTACCACATTGACAACATTCCAGAGGTTTTATTCCAGTGCCAATCAATATGTGTAGATTTTAAATGATATTCATGCACAAACCTTTTGCCACATTGCCACATTGACAACATTCAAGAGGTTTTCTCCCAGGTGGATGATCTTGTGAAGATTTCAGTTATATTCATGCACAAACCTTTTTACCACATTGGCAACATTCACAAGGTTTTTGTCCTGTTCGGATCACCTTGTGAAGATTTAAGTTATATACATGCACAAACCACAAAACATTGACAGTTTTTTTTAATGACATTGTATTGAGCATTTATTACTAACCTAGGTCAATCCTCTAGACGTGGGTTCAACGGATGTTGTGTCTACGCAGCGAGCTTCTTCAGTCTGCTTTGAGTTGGTTGTCGACCAAAGGGTATTTTTAAAAAACCTGAATAAACTGATAAGGTTAAAAGCATAACCAAAAAATATTGTATTTGAGTTTTATTATCATTTCATTATAAAACCAGTGTTCAATTACATACAGGATTTTATTTTATTCTCCCGATGTTCAAATATTTGGAATATAACGAATTATTTCAATACTATACAATCTATAGCATTAACTTAATGAGTCGATGCATATTGGCGGGGGGAGGGGGGTTGGCTGCACTGACAGAACAGCCTTCAAATTATCTACCACAAAGGTAATTATCAATTTCTTTTAATGACAGCAATAATTCTACATATAGGGAAAAAAAAGCGTAGCTTTCTATTACAATAATTGCATACTTTTTTATATCTTTACAGTGTCACCCTGTTAATAATGACTATAATTTATAAAAAGTTGCATTACAGTTATACAGCCACTCACTTTAATATTCCATAATCTTTCAACAGTCAAAAATCAGTAAATCACCACTATAATCATAACAAAGTTAAATCACAGTCATACAGCCACTCACTGCCTTAATATTCCCTTGGTCACTACTCTGACCTGAGAGTCTCTGGGTAAGGCACTCAGTCAATCACTCAGATTGACATTGTTTACATTGTGCGGCATCCCCATATTATACTCTAATCCATCCTTTAAATCTTCCCCCTGATCCCAAACCAGAAATCATTTCAACTTACCTTCTAATCACAACAAATAAGGAGAATTCCCAGATGGGATCACAACTTCCACAAATCAAACTGCCTCCATAACACTGAGGTTATATTGTGTACAGGGATGGGCCAAATTCGAAATTGTAGTTAACAAATTTAATCATAGCATGTGTTTTGTCACTACCTCCTAATTTCCTCTTTTACTATGTTTCAAGATTATATTTGACACAAATTTACATTTAATTATCAATACAATCTACAATATCTAAATTACATTTATATATCATTTCCCTTTGTCCCCTTTGTCTTTCCCTGAGTCTTATGGCATACAACAATTTGCCTCAAACTACCACCAGAGGCCCTCACCAATCACTCATGAGCTGCTCCTACTGCCACCTACAGGACAAATCCAAAACCATTCTCAGTCACCCTTTAGCAGGCCACAACTTTCACCAACCTACACCACAACATCCTATATTTTAAACAGAAGGGAGGAACCAACAAAACTTGTCTAACATCACTGTACGCTGATTTCAGGATATCAGAGGCTGTGGCAGGGTGTTCATGC